>CCAG010014694.1:0-28460 GCA_001077435.1 Glossina morsitans morsitans
CTTTTGCTTTCTAAATGAAGCGGCATCAACTATTTATATGGAATTCTCATTATGGGCTATAAACACTAGAGATTTTACATATGAGATTCCATTACGTTTGCCTACAATCTGAAGCATAAAAGAGAGAAAAGTTTTTAATGATTTTTTTTTTTTTATTTTGGTTTTTATTCCACAAAATCGATTGATTTATATCCAAGGCAATGAATCTAAATCAAGTTTGAATTTTAATTATATCGAGAGATTGAATTGATTCCTTGCTGCGTTGGCATTCGCTTATACAAAAATCGCTTATTGACGAAAATCAACTAAAATGAATAAAAGAGTACGAACGCTCGAAGGCATATACAATCATCCATCACCGGAGCTCTGATGCTATTGATGATGTTGATGATAATTATATAAAATAAAATTTATAGCAATTCTCTGGCGACAATTTGGTCAAACGAATATGATATGCTTCGACTGCACAGTACAGTAATGATAAGATACGGTAAGGAAAAGGTAAAAGAATAACATCAATATGGCAGAAAAGTAACAAGACATGAACACCAAAACCATGTCGCGTTGTCAAATAAACCAACAGAACCGAACAGAACGTAATCGACGCATATACGAGAAGAAGGAACGCATATAGAACATGCTTCCATATGAACTTTATTATGATTATTGCATAAGGACGTACATATTTATACTTACATGCGTTTGTACATGCATACATGCATACACATCAATCTACAAAATGTGTATGTATATGTTGATGCTTTTGATGCTTTGCAGAAAATTTCGATTCAATTTTAATTTTATGCGATCGAAACGACATTTTACATGACTTCTGTGATTGCCTCGGTATGTATGTTATTGGTTTGTAAGAAATAAACGAAACGATGTTCATATTGGCTGCTGCTGCTGCCCGTCCCATAGGAGTTACAAAATAATACTTTTTCAAAATTAAAGGTAAAACAAAACCTATCGCAAAGAAACGAGATAATATTATAAGGAAACTGACAAAAAATAAAAAAACAATAAAGAAAAAATCTTAAACTAAGGCGAGGCATTATTTTTTACGACGATAGTGATGCGCATGCATTCATGGTGACTCCAAAATGGCACACAAAATGTAGAACCATGAGACAGCAAGAACAAGAAAAAAGTTAAAAATAAAGAAGAAAAGAAAAAACGGGCCCCGTTTATAATATAAATTTTTTTATTGTTTCCTCCTTTTTTTCACTCCCTTTCAATACGAAAGTGCATTGATGGATGCA
The DNA here is from genome assembly GCA_001077435.1 of Glossina morsitans morsitans. NCBI lineage: Eukaryota > Metazoa > Arthropoda > Insecta > Diptera > Glossinidae > Glossina > Glossina morsitans. The sequence continues at coordinate 1,263 of CCAG010014694.1, forward strand.
TTCGCGTTGTTTACAATGAAGTAAAGAACGAAAAAAAGGGAAAACATAGAAATCAACCGTGACATTTGCTCCCCCCTTTTCAATTGTAATAATGCGCGCGTTGTTTTTGCCCAAGAGAACGCACCTAGAGTTTTACTTGAAAGAGTGAAGGAGAGAGCAAGAGAAAATTGGAAAGACAATAGCAAATTGGAGCTTATGTGATAAGTTGGAAAGTTTTCATTGTTCTTCTTTGCCGACGGATAAACAGTGATCCTAATGATTTTCTAGTAAATACAGATCCTTTTTTCCTACTGAACTATGAGCTAACTGAAGCACTTCGACAATAACGGGACTGTATTTGGTCTAGTCAAGATTTTGTTGTCTACTGATGATATATATGCAACATAACTTATTAATGTCCTTATGGGTGTGTCCATCCGTCTGTCTTCTAAAATGATAGTCACGATATTACAACTTTATTTAGAGTAGTAAGTTCGATTTTAGATCAAGGCATTTTAAAAAACAACTTGATTAATTCTTCTTCTTGTTCTCTTACAAGCGGAAATTCTTAAATTACCCATATATAAGTTAGTGTTATTTATATAATAGTCCTTCCAATTATATTCTTATTCTTCGTCGTTCATCTCTCTCCCCGTTTCGTTGTACCGTCTTTCTAGTCTTTCGTCGTTCCACTCTTCTCTCACATCATTTATATGTCGTTTGATTCTGTCGTGTGAGCTGTCACTTCATTTCCCCGTGGCTCTATTTTCCTCCGTTTCCACTTCTGTCCTTTCAGTTCACCAGATTATATTTTTAATTGCTCCTACCTTCGTTTACCCATCTTTGCTTTTCTTCATTCTTCTATTCATCCGCTTACCTGCCCATAGCACAATGCGCTGTTTCAATCGGGCCTTCTGTATAACGATCTGTTTCTTTACTCACCTGATTGCGCGTTCCGTTGCCTTTTAGCTCGTGCGTCTGTTAATATGTCCTTGTGCTTGCCTGTCCCTATACCGCTCTGCTTCTTTACTCACCTGATTGGGCGTTTCGTTGTTCGTTAACGCGTGGATCTGTTCATATGGCCGTGTGTCTACTTGTCCGAATAACTATTGGTTTCTTTACTCACCTGATTGCGCGTTCCGTTGCCGTTTAACCTGTGTCTCTGTTGATATGTCCCTGTGTCTGCCTGGTCGTATAACGGTCTGTTTTTTTACTAACCCGATTGGGTGTTTCGTTGCCGGTTAACGCGTGTCTCTATTGATATGTCGTTGCCGTGACATGTTTCGGCAGTCATTAGCCGATTTCTTTTTATGCCAAACATTTCTTTCTCTGTACACTTACCTATAAGTTCCTTTAAACATTCATAGCTAAGTTTGCCTATTAACTACTTCCTGCAGTCAAATCTTTGCAAGTCCGTTAGTCGTTATCTGAACTACGACCTGCCTTTCTCACTCTTTTCGTAGTTGTATTTTCCAGTCTACCAAAACCCTTCTCCGTCTATCCGAATTAGCCTTACTTGGTTTGTGGATACATGCGTTCATCTATTCATTGGTAATCTTATCCCGATCTGCCCCCAAACGTTTCAAAATGTGCTGAATGCACAATACCGAGAATAAAAAAATGTATATAAAAGCCGAACACCAAAAAATATACATATGTACATATATGTATGTATATATAAATTTAAAACTAATTTGATTAATAATCTGCCAACGAGACACATTATCATGATTTTAGGAAATCATTTTACAAAAGGTTTGTTCCGAATCCCAAAACTCTTGTTCACTTCCTTGTATTTATTCAAAATATGTAATAATTAAGCTTCGCCTTAAAATAAACATAGATTCTTTACTTAGCATATTCTTTTTACGCTCTTTCACGAATTTTAGCTAATTTCTATAATATTTTCAAATATTTGCTTGAAAACAATCATCTAATTGACCTTCTTGGAGAAAAAAAAAAAAGAAAAAAAAAAAACGTAAAAACATTACGCTCTTGAGCTGTTTTTTCCAACTCTATGAACAGCAAAAAAGCTATTAAATATTAAATACAACACAAGAACAAACCCACTTTTTGCTTATAAAGCGAACAAGAGTGCGGGTCAAAAATGAAAAAAACAAAAAAAAAAAAACTTAAGCAAATCTGTTGCTCTTTAATGCCCAGCAAAGTAAAGCAAAGTAAAGATTTTAATAAATGAACGAATGTTTTTCACGTAAATATTTTTTGTGTTTCACAGCGCATTGCACTCAGACTTTTAGTATAATTTTTACTCTTAATAATATTTTTTCTTACTCTTTATATTAGTTTTTCTAAATATGTTACTATTAACGCTCGTAATAAGAACTAAACAAAAAAAAAAACAAAAAAAAAATTAAATAAATAAATAAATAAGAGTTTGTGAGCATGCGCATGACTACTGTATGTGCGAAGCATGAGTTTTGGGGAGCCAACAGCCCGCACACACACACACACACACACACGCACACATAAAAAGACCAAAGAAAAAATCATTTATATATAAACCAGTAGCACTCAGACGAGCATAACAACAACGACAAAATAACAAAACAAAAAAACTTTGTTGTTGAGTTTACAATAAAACACGAGTAACTTGTGTCGTTAAAAAAAGAAGGGAAAAAAATTGAGAAAATCTTAACAAAAAGCAAAGCAATAGTTTAACTTATGGCTCCACGCACACATAAACACGTAAACACAAGCAATTGCGCTCACAGGCACAAAGTTATTGGTGAAGAGACTGAAGCACCCAAATAACAACAAATGAAAACGGTAACGAACGACGACGGTAACTCTTTTTCACGACTCGCTGTTTAACAACTAACTGAGGAGAGTTTTCTTACTCACAGCATGTGATGGTGATAGTGATTATGGTCCAACCAAGTCTTAATGTATACTACTACTACTACTACCACTACTACTACTACCACTATTACTGCTACTGCTATGGCAACAACAACAATAATAATAATTATTTTCCGAATAACACAAGTAGTAGCAACGGTAGCAAAGAGGCGGCTTTGGAGACGTACATAAATACTTCTACACATAGACACATGGACATAGGCACACGTACACAGCAACATTTAACTATAGCTCTTTTTATTGAAGCATGCACGTGTGTGTGTATGCGTACAAAAGAGTTGCAGATAACAACATAAAAAAAAAAAAAAAAAAAAAAGAAACAACAAAAAAAGAAAAAAAAGTCAAGGCAGTCAGCCAAGCCAAGCGAGGCCAGGCCATCGAGGCATTTTAGTAGTTTTTTCGTTTCATGCTCAGCATTCGAGTTCGGAATTCTTTCGAGTTGGCAGCAACATTTTTTGTGTGTTTCTTCTTGTATTGCTTGCTATTGCTGTTCCAAAACTCTGTTGCTCTGTTGTTGTTTCGCTAACAACACAACACACCAAAAGGTCCATCAAATATTATTACCACTGAACGAAAGAAACGAAACCTACAAATGCAATATTTTGCTACCACTTGACCAGCCAGCCATACGTACGTTTTCAAATGTGTTTTGCAGGAAAAAAGCCCAAAAAAAAAAAAAAATAAATAAATAAATAAATAAATACAAAAAAAAAAAAGTAAAAATAAAAGAAAAAGAAAAAGGCGCGCGCGATATTTCAAGTGTTTCAAGCGACAATGTGACTGTATTTTGCACCCGCAAGCCCGTAGTAAAGTTTTTATCGTCTTGCTGATGCATTTTAGTGAAGAGGATCGATCGATCGATCTCGCAATAAGTACGTATATATAACATATACGTATGCGCGCGTGTGTGTATGTGTGTTTATTTCTTCTTTTTTTTTTATGCGTACGTATGTATGCAAGCTTTGGTATAAAATAATTAATGTGTAACGCGTATGGACGCGGCGAACTCTAACATACCTACACACATACACAAACGTTAGTAAAACGGAGGCCAATTTTTATGGGATGTTTTTGTTTTTTTTTTTTTCTTTTTTATTACTTTTTGTGTAAATTGTAAAAATTCTTACGAGTTTTGCGCTTTTTTTTTTTGTCGGAAAATATTGGCTTCGATAACGTTATTGTTGTTGTTACAGTCGAATGGTTAATAATGAGTGTTGCATGTGTTTCCGAAAACGAGCGCGACACGTAATTACAAGATTTTTATAAAGCTTGTGTTAAAAAAAAGCGAAAAAACGAAAAAAAGAAAAGTGCATACAATAAAAAAGAAAAACGAAAAATGCTAAACGATATGATAAAACGTATGCGCATGTAAGTGTAAATAATAAACAAGATTTTGCAAAAAAAAAAAAAGAAACATTCCATTAAATCGTGCAAAAATCAATATTAAAAAAAAAAAAGTAAAAATTATTTTAAAAAGTTTTGCAAAAAAGTGTTTTGTCTTTTTTCGCTGTTTTGTTCTCTAACGTGTAACTTAAATTCTTCGCTTTTCTTAAAACTTTCTCGCGTTTAAATGATTATGCATGGTACCACCACCTGGTATAAAGGACCACAATTGGCTCATCATACCCATCACGCTGACTATCATCATCATCATCATCATCATCATCATACACAATTACGTTCGTATCCGTCATTTGTTTTAAGCGGTTCGTATCACGACAATTCATCTTTGAACGTTTCAACTGGTGGTGCTGGCTGTTTAACACCAAACGGACCCAGCGCTACACCAATTTTGGTGGAAAGTTCTTATGCCGGCATTAATCAATTGTCAGCTACAAATATTGGAGCCTCTCAGTTAACTATTTTAAGTCCAACAATAAAAGTTGAGCAAAACTTTGCTGAACCCTTAAGCAGTGTTGAGGATTACGCCTTGAATTTAGAATCGTCCGGCGGCAATAATAATATCGACGGAACATTTAAGGTAAGCCATTTATTTCGCTTAACTATAAGAGAAAATTAAATTTCACATGAGAGTAAGAGGTTTTTTCTCATTTTTTTTTTTTTAAATTTATTTAATATTTTTAAATTGCGTAAAATAGCGACAATTGTCTAAAATCTTTAATCGATAAATGTTCCACGAAAGTCTTGCTTGGTGCAGTTTTGATTTTTCCCATTTTATTCTCATCTTGTTCAACACCATCCCCTTACCCTAGAAGTTTATTTCTTTTAATTTCATTAATATACTAAATAAAAGCGCAGGGTTGCTTCAGGGAGTGCATTAATAAGGTACTAAGAAGTTTATTGGCTTAAGGGCAAGTGATGCTTGTCCAATATTCGATATAAATACCATCTGGCAGGAAATGCTTGCAATTGTTCATTCATAAATTCTATTTGACATGCACACGCGCCCAAGGGCTAAAGGATTATGTCTTTGCATCACGCGAACTGATTGATACTAGCTTTCAGTGCTATCTGGCTATCAATAGTGGTACCAAAGCCGCTTCTGTTAGTTGAAACGGAATGCCTTGGTCTGACACGATATCTGGCACTTTTTAAATGACACAAACGTTGCAGATTATTTTTATTGACCTTGATGAGAATAGTTTCGATACTTTTGCCTGTCGAGCCGTCCCCAAGTGGTAAGTACAGCGATATGTTTTATGTGAAAGTAACGAAATAAGAAGCCAGCGCTAAGTTTACTATGCAATGCGAAGCGTCTTCACACCCTTGCATAGCGTTCCTCGTCTTTTTCTCTTTTTTCAAATCGTTTTAGGGAAAATACATGAGAAAATTTACTCTGAGCGCAGCGTCTCCTTACTAAACCGAGAACAGAACAGTAAGGTGGATTTCAAATGTCCGTCTTAGGTTTGCAAAAGACGTTAAGTCTGGCCTTAGCATACACAGATATATAAAGTTAAAGGATTGTTCCGATCTTTATGCTTATTATTCTTTCTCCTCCAAACATTACTATTTTCGAAATTGGCGTTTAACATCACTTGCTTATCCTAATAGTTAAGTTCCTTGTGCTGACTAAATAAAGTAAATAAAAGAGTGCTGTCGCCTAAGAGCGAATTTTTGTCACCCGTCATTGGACTGCACGCTCAGTTCTTTGTGTTTACTAACACTGTAGACTAACTGTAATTTTAAGCCAGCAATCCGTTTATTATCTAGCGAATAGTGAGTGTATCAAGCACTTTTACGCCTGAAGATTTATTTGGTCTTATTTTTAGATATTTGCCTCAACTTTACCATTAATATTTACTCCATCTGTTATCTCTCTTAGAATAAACGTTTCTCAGTGAATCAGCAAAAAATAGTAAATAAACAAATAAATATGTACTTTTTATTATTAAATGGCAGTTACTCATATGTAGAAAACGGAAAGGCCCTGGACCATGGGCCCTCTTGTCATCGACAACATAAAAGAATACATGCGAAGTTTCTGTTTTCGGTTTAAGTTTTCGCGCTCGGAGAGCATGTATACAGCAGGCGGAAAGGCTGTGTTAGATGGATTTTGAAGGCTGCCCTACTTAAGAATATATGTACACTATGAGATCTATTGAGAATATCGCTGGATGTTACAAACGAATTTTGAACGAGTATTTCCTTTCGGTGGTTTAATTCTTCCCACTGATGCGTACATAATTGTACTTGTACGCACGCGACAAACAACAATGGGAAGAGTTTCACTGTCCAAATTGTAAAAGTGCAGGTTTGGTACGTAACTTCGATGCTAAAAAGTTTCCCCTTCAGTTTTATGTAACCTTTGGTTTTCAGCGAAGATCAGTTGTCTCGCTATCTTTCTCTACAGTCCCCCTATTTTTACAGTTAAATTAGGAAAGTTCCGAGCAGTATATAAGAAGTCATAGTACATTCGGTATTAGATTTATTTGCTCTTGTTGGATCTTTACAATTTGATTATAGATGGAATATATTCGTTTCGGAGTGAAGGGACAATGGTACTCGCTAAGCGAATTAATTCGATTTAAGTCAGAAGCTATCGGTAAAAATTGCAATAAAAACGATAAAGAATAACGGTAAACGATATTGACATGAATTTTCTTACATTTTAGATATTGGTCCATGATCTTTCGCCTTTGGACTTCTGTAAAAAAATTGAGTCCTGGAATACTAACTTTTGCGACTTTTCCAAATAAATCTGCACGCATTTCACCAATAAAACCAATAATCTTGATGAATAAGGTCATTGAGAGTTCGTGATTTATTGGAGTAACCCGATATTTCAACATAGCTTCATAGTGAAAAAATCCACTAGAGAAAGCATTTGTGATAAGTGTTTTTGGAGATTACACGATCATGGAACTTTTCTCCCAATAAGTCCATTTTCTCACGAAATGTATACCAGGTTGCACCATTTTGCTAAAGTCGGATATCGACCAAGCAGAAATTATCGACTTTGTGCCACTAAAGACAAAGGTAATCATGTTTCTATAGTGTTCTGTATTACCTGCAATGCCATTTTCATACTCCAACATGACATTTTCAGACCACAAGCTTCACCCAACAATTGATATTTTTTCGCCCACGTCTCCTTTAGGAACATCAGATGTGTTTCCTTTCCACCAAAGCGCCAATAGTCCTTATTTGCAAAATCATTTAACCAAATGTAAAGTTCATCCCGTTGTCTCATTATTTTTGGCATAAGTTTCATCAATTTCTGAACGCTGTACAACTACGCACGTATCGTTTTACACAAATAATGAAAAGGTCCCAATCAGGTCCCTATCAGAAGTGAATATTTCCTATGTGCACGTGATTTTAAAGTTCATCTAAAGCTTTCATTCAAAATGTTTCTATCGTATGCACACTTCATGTACTTTGTAACATTATTTTCCTTGTACTCCCAATCTACCAAGAAGATCGATCTTTTTTCATTTAATTTAAAAAATGCTTTCATTTATAATTTTTCAAGTTACAACTTTCTACTTAGGCTGTTTTCTTATGTAGTCTCATATGGCTTGAGGTATTGTTGAGTACAAGTTGACTTATATTCATATATATATATATATAGTAATTAGTTAGTCAAAGTTGAAATAGCTTCTCTAAGTGTCAGTGAGGAAAGTGCACTGACAGATTTTTTGATTCAAATTTTGTTACTAAAATTTCTAAACTCGCCTTTATTGGAAACTCTACCTTAGTTGAGATTTGAACCCGCGACGATTGGCGATCCTTTGACTACTCAACTACTCATGCGGACGAATACGTATAGATGTATATTGTGAGGGCCTTTGCAGCCCATATCTCTGGTGCTGGGGTAGCTCTGCGGTCCAGGAAAACACAAGAAATTTATATTTAGGGATCTTTATTTTATTTTTATACTTTATTACTTCACTCTTTACTCTTCGCTATCCGCGGTCGCAAACCGACTCCATAAACTCTTCTCGCTAACTCTCTCAACCAGGCTAACTAACTTATTCTACTCTACCCTATTCTTAATCTATTCTTAATCTATTCCTATTCTATCCCTATTCTTAATCTTTTCTCTAGCTTAGTTCTCTACCTTATACTCTAACTTACTTCTCTACTTCTCTACCTTAAGCTAGCACTCTCTCTCCTCCCGCCAGAGACGGAGAAAACCGTGAGGCCAAAACGAGCTTTGACTTTGGCTCCTCACAATATATATATATAGCCGTAGTCGAGATTTGAACCCGCGAACATTGAGTTGTTAGTCGCGATCCTTGCCTTACATATATACTTTCATGTGTGTATATTTACATAGCCGGGTATAAGTAGCCGAACGGGCGAAGGATCACGGCTAACAACTCAATGGTCGCAGGTTCAAATCTCTAGATTTTCCAATGCAGGCGAGCATAATGTGATCTAAGGTAACCGACGGACTTTATATCCACACTTGGAAGTTTATTTACAGAATATACCGAAATAAATAAATAAATGTAAGGTATTACATAATATATTATGTTTTGTTTACTAAATACTAACTGCCACCGTGGCGTATGAAAAGCGTTAAATTCGTTCAGCATTAGATTTCCGGCGATCCTCAATTGAATGGGTTTGTGATTTCAAGATTAAAAATTCTGCGTGAAGAGAAGTAGTTATCTTCAGACGCTATATATTCGTTTTTAATGCAGTACACGTCCATTTTGCTTTTTCTAAGCATAGTATGTTTATCTTGACGGAAATTCGTCAATTTGGCGGGAAAGTTTTGTCAATCGTTACAGTGGCAAATTAGTGCATCGATTAAAATTATATGGGTAATGAATGGGTGCGATCTGTTCACATACACGACCACATTGTGACAAAAAAACACTAAAACAATCTTGGAAATTATCGACAATTTTTTCAAATTTTCGTCTATAATTTTCGATCTCGATGAATAAATATATTTCTGAAAGCCTGGTGTCCAAATGTTCGATAGAAGCAGGTTGGTTGGTGCAGAAAATGTCGTGCTGTCCGTCCACAACAAATAATAAAATCTTAATTTCAACTTATTGCCCATTTATTCTAACGCGCACTCATCTAGATTTTATTGTTAAGTGCAGTTGTGCTAGTAAGCCGATCGCAATTGCTTTTTGGGCAGGAACATGAAGCACAGGTTTTGCGAAAATGTTTTCATGAGATCGCAAGTTATACACGAGTGTATTTCTTTTCATTTCTAGTTCAGTCATAATTGGGCTGAGAAAATACTATTTCTTTAATAGTAGTAAACTTTTGTTAGAAAAACATTTGCAAATTTGTAGGCGATATCTTCATTGCCAGTGGCGACAGGCAAACACACGGACATATTTAGGTGCGTTCCAAACTTGAAACAGGTCGACAGTTTATGTACGTTGTGAGGTTTTGAAGCTTGTTTCCGCCCCTCTCAAAGGTATTGGAAAACAAATTCATCTCTGATACCCTATAATATTGGGTAGGTGTGGCCAATTTTTTCCATTTTTGTAAAGATGCTACTGCATGGCCCATAAAATATGCGTTGAAATTCTTGCACATTTATCTGCTGTAGTTTAAGAGTAATGAGCAAAAAACCAATTTTTTATTCCTTTTGAGAGATAAAGGTAATGTCAGTTTTCGTGGTGCTGTGGCTGTGTCCTTCAGCCGATGTGGCTCATTTGCGATACTAATCTGATTGCAAAAATTTCCAATGTTTATCTCAAATTTGAAATCGATAGCTGCATTTTTGCTGCCACGAGTGTGGATACAACAGTCGGACAGGCGGACAGATGGACATGACAAGAATATATATACTTGGTGTTGTGGTTGATGCTTCCTTCTGGACGTTGCAAACGTTTTGGCGAAATGACTATAGCCCTCATTCTTGGATGATGGGTATAAAAATAAATAAAAGTCCGTAGAATGAACATTTATTATTTCATTAGATTTACATATCATATTATATATTATAATATGATGTAATGCATTAAATAATTAATTAAATATAATGCACTTTATATAATATATGTGACATACAAGATTTGTTAGTATCTCAGATATTTCTATTCTAAGACTGTGTTCTTTGTGAAAATTTCTTGCTTAAGTAAACAGATGTCATCTATTAAAAGAAAACCTTGAATCTCTCGCAAGACTTGAGTCTATACATTTAAACTATAATACTTATATATTATATTTATAATACTTGTGTATTAAACTTTAACAGGTTCGTTTTCATTGAGTTGCAAACGTGAATGAATGCTTTGGCATTCAAATTTTAAAGACAATCGTCGTTGATTTCATTTCATTTTGTCTTAGTGTGTATAACAAAAAGAAATGAAAGAGATTGTAATGGGCTGGTGTTCACTTTCACGCTTCGTTTAATACAGCTATTCATACAACGAATAACGATCGAAAATAAGGTGTTGTATGAGAAGTGATCGAAAAAGTGGCTTGATTCGGTTGTCCTTGAGCCAAAACAAAAATATTCGACTTCCAGGTGAAACACTTGCATGCAAGAAAGGCAGACAGGCAGACGGACGGACGGACAAACAAACAAGCTTGGATTGATTTAGAAAATGCTTCTGCATTGATCCGTATAATAAAAGGTGGTTCTATCTGAAATCCTTCTAGATATTGTATACATTCGCACAAACTTAATATATCTTTGGAGCACAGCTTGTTTACAATACGATCAAAGTGATAACAATAACAACAATTAAAAGAAATGATAGAAAAAGAATCATTCACGTTGTAGCTGAAGAAAAGCGCTTAATATATCAGATTTCGCTTAACGGTTGATTAAAAAGGTAAAAACGTCCACCTTACTGATGCATCCATAGCAAATGATGAAAATGAAACTGAAATGTACTGACGAAAAATGAATATATGACGTTGATAATACGATCGACTACCAATAAAATGCCAATGGGAAGTTGAAAGATTTTATATAATACCAATAATAATATCGTCTATCGATACTATATCAAAAATGTCTAAGAGAAAAAGAGTAGAAACGTTGGGACAACCGACTATAATTTAACGACTTTGGCGAGAAATTTTGAAAAACGTCTTTCTTTAAAAAATCGTTACATGGGGTGTGTTTAAAAAAATGGACCGATCCGAATCATTTTCAATAGCGTTCGTTCTTGGGTCAAAGCACGCCAGTGTACAAAATTTCATCAAAATATCCGAAAAGTTTCGACCTGTATGTTGAATACAAGAATACATGGGCAGACGGATAGACAAGTTTCGATAGATTCAGACTAACTTTGTTCCTAATAAAATGTGTGTTTACCTTTACCTTACCTTTCTCGGTGTTACACAAAATTAACATACTCTGTATCATAAGTGGTGGTAGGGTATATACACATATAACAAGTAGTGATCTGTCTCGTCGTGGATCTTATAGCATTCATTGCGTTCATAGTATTATATTCTGACCATGATTAGGAATTATATCTAATCAGATTATGGACATTCCAACTAAGTTAGAAAAAAATAGATAAAAAATTGCCAATATGTGGATATTGCAATCTCAACTACAAGGTTATTCAGTATCACAAGTGGCACAATTAAACAAAAAATCGATGCGGTAATATTACGATACTTTACTTGAAGTGTATCACCGACAAGTTTATCATAATTGTGAAATATTTCCCTTTTACAACTTTATCGGAAGATACATGAAGCGATTAAAACAAAGTTAACAAGAAGAGACTAAAGGGGGAGAGGTAGCGAAGTAAGTGTTTGGCCTATACAGACTGAACACTCAGCAACAGCTACAACCAAAGTAACATCTGCCGCCCTTGAGTTTTGAGTCCGCGAGCACTGACTTGATAGTCGCGACTATACCACTACTCTTGCATCCGCTTAGTCTTACATTAGCATTGCAGATCTGGAAGATGTCCTCGGTAGTAGTGCGGATAGGTGTCAGAGGACGTATGTACATAGTCTAGAATCTTTATCGAAAACGCAACAATTGATTAGTGCTTGCGTCAATCCTTCCTTGTCCTTCAATCAAATTCAATAATCAATTAAATTGATTCCTGATTTCTTGCACAACATTTGAATTTTAATTACGTAACAATTATATTCAGATAGTTTACCTTAGTTATGCCACGCTAAGTAAGTGGATGCTTGTAATAGCAAAACATTAACAAATTGTAAGATAAAGCTCACCTCTAGACAAATTATAGCAACAGAGGCCGTGTCATATCATTTAATATCATAACAAAATGATTGCCTTTCAAGCTAAATATCCGGCCGTTCTACAAACATAGGGAAAAGCGATTTCAGCTCGATTTTAATTTGGAATTTCAAAATACTCAAAGAATTATGAAAATTATGTCCGAGTTTTCCATTTAAATTTAATTGTCGTACGGACAGACAAACGCTATTTAATCGCTACAGAGTCCGAAGTTCACCTATGCTATACATGTGTCTTGTTTAGACAATATTTCTGATTTATATTAAACGAACGGAAAGATCAGGAATGTCGACTCGAAAGATTTCTAATAAATCAAGACGTTACAGAGAATAAACTAAAATGTCTACCGCGGTATTTTATATAAAGAATTTCAATTTTCGCAGACAAGCTTTCAGCCGTCAACCAACCAACCAACATGCCAACACATAATTCAAAACTTAATTACAAAAGGCAAACAAGAGAATTCAAAAAAAAAAAGATATAATTTTGAAAAGAAGCAACCAAACAATATAAACAAAACCTATGTAACAACAAACGTTATAAAGCTAAAAAAGTAGGCGTTCACAAGCAAAACAAAGGCAAAAATCACCAAAAAATAATTAAAGCAAAAGCGGGAGTCTTACGTCTTCCCAAATGCCTCTTAAGTCTCTCATACATATATATATATAAATATACATTCACGTTAGTTAGTTGTGCAAGAGATTTAACCCGAAAACAGTTTAATGAAATTGAAAAAGTGAAAACGAAAAACACGCCCACAGTAAAAGAAGACAAAAAAAAAAACAATTTCCAAAAAACTACTTAAAAATCAATGCTTCACGTTGAAGAGAAGAGTTCATAATAAAGAAACAAAAGAGAGCCATTGAGATTTTAAGAGAAGAGAGAGCATTCAAGGAGTTTTGAGTTCTTTTACACGCAGTGAGTGCAATAACTTGAGTGTTTTGCAAAAATATTAGAAGAGAGCTTTTTTTCTTTCTTGAGCAGGAAATGTGAATTATGAGGAAAAAGCTTTAAAGAAAGTTTAGAAACGTTATCCTGGTTGCAATGTTAAGCCACCAGGATATTGTCTAAGGATTGTGTCTTGGATAACTAAACATAAGAAGCTCAGGATGTTAAACATTTTAAACAGAATTAAATTAAGATGAAAAAAATAATATTAACAAAAATAAAACATAATTGAAAAGGAGAATAAGCGAGACGTCCGCTTTATGATCAAAGACCAAGCAAGAAGAGCAAAAAAATTAATGCATTGAAAAGAAGGGGAAAGCTTTGCATATAACACACCTTTTGCTAGCAAATATACAAAAATACAAATCTTATGATTTCGATGCATGGTGCACAGTTGGGATTCATGAAGACATGAATTCGACGACTTCTCCAGTTATAAACAATGGCATTGTTCGCCTTTATGATACGGAAATCATTCCGAAATAATAATTTGCTGATCACGATTAATTTTAGGGCTTAACAAGACTATTCTTAGAAATCTTTGTAAAATTGAATCAGAATGGCTGATTGCATGGGCATGTCAGTGGTCATTGGGCTGTTTATAAAAAAGCGAAAAGACGAATCTCATCTTAAAAACAGGGACAAGGATCATTTTCGGTCGTCACTGTTTATTGAAATGTCGAAAGCAAATTCTTTTCGAAATTGAAATTGACCGAGTCCGAAAATATGATTTACATTTTGAAATTTCTTTTCTGAATAAGTTACTGATTTCAGAAAGTGATGAGCACGTGTTATAATAAACATGCTAACAAACTTGCTAGAAATACATGTTTTACATATCGATTTTCTTTTCTTTTGACCGAACGTATGATTTCCAACCGGAATTTCAATTAGTAAGTCGTCGTCCTTAAAATAATGGAACATAAAAAGTTGTACGCCCAAGTTCCCACTTCCTCTGGCCACAAATGCCAATATTCGGATCAAATTCTTAATTTATTTTTCATACTAAAATGTTTTGTAGTGTTTATCCTCACGTTGCAGTAAGTTTTAGATGATTCGGAATATCTTCTAGTCCATTGCAATTTTGATCGACATCTTTTCACGACTGATTAAGGAAAATGTTTACCGCCAAAATTGTTTATTAATTGCTTGGCAGTCAGTCATTTAAATAAGAAAAGAGTAGCACAAAAAAAGCCGAATACTTTTAATGGGCAAATTTTAAGTGACAATCCGCACCGGCATGAATGCAACTTACATTTTTACATTCCCGTGCACTATGGACTAGATTATTCTAGAGACTAGATATATTCCTGGTGACGGAATGTGCTTTGTTGTATACTTATATTGTCACAGGACTAAAGTAGATTAGTATGCAGGCGCAGATCGGACAAGGCTATCGTTACTATTGGAAAAACGTGTACCTCCTTTAAAGAGAATATCTCTCAATGCAACATTTTACAGCAGCAGCAAATAATGTAATGCCGACTATAGATACAGGCTGCAAGACAAACGCGTGCGAAGGGGTCAAAGGGAGCTTTTCCTGGATATTTTTTTAATTTTACATCTCCGGTTTAAAGTTGCATCGGTCATGATGTAATATGTCAATATTCTTCATTTTGGTTCCCGTTAGTCTGGCTATTGAAGGCGAATTGTCCCCTGTAGAATTCATGCTTGCGGCTTTTGCTGTTTGTGTAAAGTATACGTGAAGAGAGTCTTTTTTCCAACTTGTTTTGGCTCCGATTACCAATACCGAGGAAACATTAAATATTCAGATGTTAGATAGGCCCCGCTTTGTCAGAGGGAAGGACATGCATGTGATGCTTTCTCACTCAGTGTGTTATCGGGGACCGTGAGATTAAGCCTTCACGGCAGGAATGCATGCAAAAGGCTTGACCTCCATCTGCTCAATAAATAATATCGCCCAGGGTAATGTTCAGTAAAAATCGAGCCAGCATCATAAATTTTTTTCTTCTTTGCATCAGCAGATATCGACTTATTCCGTTGTTTGAGACAACCGAAAATTTTCTCTACTGTGGACAGCAAAAACCCTACCCTCAGGCTGAAGCCTACATGTACAATAAATGTACCGCATAGACTAGGGCGGGAAGATAGCTTCTGCATAAGTGTCGGATTTAAGGCCTGTTTTCAAGTGGCTACACAAATTTACTTAAGCGCTTAAGTACGAACTAAGCGTCGTTTAAATGCTTTATAAGCATTGCAGGGATCGTGCAATAAGTGACTTGAACCCAAAAGGACAAAAAATTAACTCGCAGTGACAAACAAGCCAAGTAACGTATAACTTCATAACTTTACTGGCGTTATATGATATCTTGCTTCATCTATGAAGGCTGAAAAGCGTTGCAAGGTCGAAAACTATTCTAAAGAACTTAAGGTTTCCCTTAAGGAGAGAAGCAAAACGTTTAAAATATTTGAAGTTTTTTTTTTCATTTTTTGTTGCTTTTTTATTTAACTTTCTCTCCTTACTTTGCATTGTTTCATGTTTACAATAAATAGTCTGTTTATAGAGTCAGGTTAAATTCTCCAACATTGTATGTGTTGCTGTTGCTTGCATTAACAATGCATGAGGGTGTAGCAATGCTATCGTCATTTCGCTTTGTATTTACAGACGAGAATGCCTGCAATAGACACGCTATGATTAGTTCAGTGTCGTCCGCGTGGCTTTACGATGCTTATAAAGCAACCGCTCTTACAAGGCATTGCAAACAATTAAATTAAGATGCTAAAGGGCATAACAATGTTAGATCTAAGGAAGAATAAGAACGAGTAAGACAATTATATGCAGTCGTGACCGTTATCCTAAGAAAGACTAAAGAAAAAGAGAAGAATTTGAATTTCAATGCTCTATAAATTGGGCGGGCATGACTGTTTTCTTCTATTTTCAGAAATTTATATGGCATATGCTCCCAGGATGGACAGACAGACAGACTAGCAGACAGACGAATATGCTTAAATGCATTGAGATTTTGGGACTCCGAAGCTCCCATCTAAGCGTTGTAAACGTTTCCACAAAATGAATATACTCCCACCTTTCGATGATGGGTATGAAAATAGACCACCGGTTGTCCTTATTGTTATTGTTATTATTTTTATTACTAATCTTGTTGTTCTTGTTGTTGACGGTGACACTTCTTTTAAATGAGCGATTAATTATAAAAGCGATTAAAAACCGTTTATATCTAAAATAAAATAAAAACTTGGATTTATTTAAATTTCTAATATTTCATGTACGCGGCCGTTTACACAAAAGCGGCGGAAATTTAGGGCAAAACTGAAATAGTTTTGTTTAATAATAGTGAACGATATCAAATCGCTTAATAATGGTTCAATAAATCGTTTAATAAATTAAAGCCAACCATATAATTTTATCCCTCTTAAGTAAATTTGTTTCGCATCATATTTTAAAGAAGTTGTAGGCAAAAAGGGTTGTGCACTACTTGGGCAAAAATTTAACAGAGTTGAACCAAATAGGAAAAACCCTAGGGATCGTTTAAAAAGTTAAACACACAACGTAAAGAACTAATCATGCTGAGGATAGTATGATGATCTGGTTTCCTTTTTTCCAGCATGGTGTACTGCCAGCAGGGGATGGAGAGGCTAAAGGTCAAAGAACTGCTTTTACTAGTTATTATTATTACAATTAATTTAAGGGAGCAATAAACTCTAAGATTGAAATGTTGAAACACTAAACTATCGAAGACTACCACCTCTATTGAGCTTTGAACCCACCACCCTTGACTTCTTCGTCGACATCCTTCGCCCTTTAAACTCCTTAGGAGGATAGAACGATTTTTAATATTTGGATATTTTACAAAAGAAGTTATGAAGACAATCGCTTACCTCACTAATCAAATAAATCTCTTTTATGAAAATTTCTTAATTCCCCTGAAAACAAAATTTCCCCCTCATACCTTCAAAATTAAAAAAAAAATCGAATAAGAATTTTTAATGTTTTTTAAGCCGGCCTCATAAAATATAGATGTCCTGTGTAGGTGGCGATCAATGAAAAGCTCAGGAAGAACGCAACGGAAAATCTATCTTGTAAGAGGATTAACAAAAAAAGTACTCGATGTAAAGGAATGAGATGCAAGATGATAAGCAAAAATTGCCCCGAAATTCAAGGGAAGAGGGAAAGCATCAAATGTCAATTCGTATTCTTTTCCAATTTTGACCATTCATAATGAGAGGATTTACTCCAGTCTAGACAATTGAATTGATAACCGAAGTTAACGTGGCCCACCAAGATGTTCATTTTTTTTAAGGTTTGTGAGTTACGATTTCTCGCGAAGTAAAAATAAAAGCAATAAAATAAATATGAAAAGAAAAACAACTGAAAGCACTACAGTCGAACATGGTCCACCATTAAATACCATACAACACCCTACACCTATTAATATCGCCATTGTTACATGGCGTTACTAAGATTAACAATTGGCTTAAAGCTCATAAAAAAGGGGATCGCCGTGCTTAGAGCACAGTCGATCGCAGAATTTAAAGAAATGCTCGAAGCATGGAATATATTGTTTGGGAAATATCATCATTTCGCCATTTCTTGCAAATAAAACTTGGTGTTTGTTCTTGTTTAGGTTGATGTAAGATGCTTGTTCTTGTTTAAGTTGGTGTACTTGGGATGCTTGTTCTTATTTAAGTTGGTGTAAGATGCTTGTTCTTGTTCAACATGGTGTAAGATGCGTGTTCTTGTTTAACTTGGTGTAAGATGCTTGTACATGGGATACGGTCCAAAACATCGTTGAATACGAACCATTTTCATTAGCTTTGAAATCAGTGCACCAAAATTTCATCACATTATCTCAAATTTTGCGTCCTATAGATTGAACACAAGGAAAGAAGACGAATAAATGGACAGACGGACAGACAAAGCTAACTCGGTTTAGACGCACAAATCTGTCCAGTAGTTCTTTAGTCTACATAAGGCGTGATTTTCCGTATAAAGTAACAATATTATATTATATATATATTTCTCCATACAAACTTGCTTCTAGTTTGTGGGCAATAAGTATGCTTTTGGACAAAACATCCATATAATTATTATGTGAATTATTCCTGCTAACAGGCTTATGTCATGTTATGTATACATGTATAAATGTGTATACACATGGTCGGGGATATTTATGTTCTGAGATATTTATGGTCGGGAATGCATGCATACAAATAACGTCTTGGCTATTTACACATTAAATATCACTCATACGCCAGGAAAATTATTAATCAACTGTACGTAAGAAAACTACGATAGACGACTTTTAAGTTATGTGCGTAGTGGTGCTTACTACGCGTAGTATGTACTAACAAAAAAGGTGTATTATAAAATTTTCCTTGCTAGCTGGAATTGTGTCAGGAGTCCCGGTTTTCGTTTTTTTTTTTTTTTGTTGACCAATCAATGAGGAGATGTCTCCTCAGAAAGAAGAGAGAAAGTACAGATAGCGATTGAACGAAGCTTTTGAATTATTACTGTTATATCTTTATCAACCGAGCATTCACTATAGCCGCGTGACAATCATGAAAGGTGTTATTCACGGCTAAGATGAAATCGATGGAGATCGAATGCGAATAAGATGTTAATCTTTAACCCTATTGAAGCAAAGTCGTCTTGAATCTAATCACTAAAAGAGCAAAGTCGAATTGAGCCAAGCAAATATTGGACCGAAATCATTTTAGAGCAAAGACGTATTGGACCAATGCTCTTTTGAAGCAAAGTCCTCTTGCGTCAAAGTGATAATTAACCAAACCACTACTGGAACAAAGCTATATTCAACTAAGTCTCTATAATACTAAGCCCTTATTGACAAATGTTCCCCAAGTCTAATGACTTATTGGAAAAATTTCCCACTTGTCTCTACTGGACCAAATTCCCATAGGGCTAATATCATGTATAAATAACGTTCTGTTGAACAAGCGGGATTTTAGGTCAACATTCTTTACACCAACACCGTACTGGATCCAAATACGAAGAACATAGAACGGGTTCAAACCCTGTTACTGTTAGGTCAACCTTATGTTGGGCTAACTAGACCAACATTTGTTGCATTCCACCTGCTTGCTTAAGACATTGTGAAGTGGAAGCATTTGCCGCTAGAATCATTTTTAGAAGGCCTTTGTGAAAATACGTTATACGCTCGAGATCACGGCTTTCAATGCTTATATCCGCTCGATACAAGAGATTCGCTAAAATCTGTCGATATATTCTAACGGTCCGATGTCCGGTAAAAGAAAGTCGATAAATGTTTGTGTCTTGGCTGGTGAGCATTTAAGATACGCTTAAGGCAACTATCGCTTTTATTTTTATTTCATGCGTTTATTTATTTTCTTCTCCGTCGAGAATTAAATGTTTTCTATTTTCATCTAGCACTTACGCGAATGCAATGCACAAAAAAAGGAAAAATAAGCATAGAAGGAAGAAAACTCGAATTAAAAGAAATCCTTTTAGGACATAAATAAGCGTTTTTTTCTTTTGTTTACTTCTTTCGAGAAGAGAATACAAGTCCAAGTAAAAAGGCAAAAAAAAAGAATGCCTACGTTTTTAACGTGAACGTGTGCTGCAGCTGCGTTTGCTAACAGAAAAACAATCGTAAAGCGTCGATAGCATCAGCAAGAACAGCAGCAGCAGAAGCAACAGAACTTTACTGCGTCTTTTATTATTCTATGTAGGTAACGATGTATGTGTATGTATGTGTGTGTATGTGTGTGTGTGTGTGTGTGTGTCTGTTTTTATTCCTTTTTTTTCTATTATATAATTTCCTCACATACATTTAATAAAAATGTATGTTACAAGTGCAAAAAGAGATTTTCTTTTCCTTTTTCTGTTCTCTACGGCTGCTGTTGCTATTGTTATTGCAACGGAGTGTATTTGTTTGAAATGAAGAAAAAATACATATATATATATATTTATAAATGTATATAGGAACTGGCGCGCGAGCGTTTTTTTTTTTTTTGTATATTTTTCTTTTTTTCTTTTTGTCTTTGTTTCTTTAAAGGTTGTTAGAGTTTACACACATATCAACAATTTTTTTCATTCATTTTTATTTATTCACTTTTTTATTTCCGTTGATTAACAGTGCACTGGAGGAAAATTTTTATTTCGTTTGTTTGTTTGTTTGTTTTGTTTTTCATTTTCAGTTGTAAAGAACATAAAATTTCTTTATTTTTTTTTTATTCTTTTATGGCATTTGCTTTTTATTACTTTTCTGCTTTACTTTTTTTTTATAATCTAATATAACTGATGTTTTATTAGGAAGTTTGACATTCAAATTGAATTAAATAAGTGATTAACTAGAAGAGAGAATTACTTAAGTTTAGTTTAAAAAAAAAAAACAAAAGAAGAACTCATATCTTTTTTTTTTGGTTTGTGGGCGTAATCCTACCCTATTATAAAATAATATGTAAGATCGATTCGGAAATAAGTTCCAATCCAACTTTATCTGGTTTCGGATGAACATTCGACCAGACAGCATCTGCTAATAAAAATCATTATGCTTCGCCCCCCCCCCCCCCTCCCTTCGATCCACCTGCATACGTTGAAGTATAAGAGTGAACCTGGCTGTGCATTATGTGGTTTTAATTTAACAAACTAACTGACGCGACGGGAAAGTGGCGTGAATGAAGGAATTAACCTACGGACCAACAGAGTAATAGATAGGCGAACACGAACAGATGACTTTAAGAGTTATAGGTGCGTACTCGCTACGTTAGCCTAACCTCACTGCGCCCGATAGTACACGACTTAATTTGATAAGCAATGACTGACGCTCCCAAGCAGTAGGAC
Organism: Glossina morsitans morsitans; assembly: GCA_001077435.1. NCBI lineage: Eukaryota > Metazoa > Arthropoda > Insecta > Diptera > Glossinidae > Glossina > Glossina morsitans. The sequence goes on from CCAG010014694.1 coordinate 22,487, forward strand.
AATCTATCTAGAAGGGGGCCCTACTAGTCCTGAGGTCCCAAATGAGAAAAAGATTGTGATCTACTTCCTCCAGTTGGATCAGCGTCGCAGCTTGTCCACAGTCTCGTTGTTTAATGGCCTTGCGAAACTTCGGAATAACCATAGCCATGACAATACTCTCCGCATGGCCGTACCCAGCCATGAGATTGGGCAATCTAACGCCCTCTGAAGACGGCCTCGATTTCATGATTTGTCATTCTTTCCATGTCTAATGCCATGCTATGCAGCTTTGAATATTATCTCACTCTATGCAGCCGGAGCCACGCACGCGTTTGCATCATTCACACAGCCCGAAGAGCCATTCAATAGCGAACAATGAATATGTATGTGCCTTTGATTTGAGGGGAGTATCTATTGTGAAACCTTATCTCGCGATATCCACTGACATTCAGGTCAATCGTGCGTAATTAGCGACCTCCAGAGAGTTAGGCAATCTTTACAGACTAGGGGCCTCAACTACAACTGGAATACCAGATTTTTTTTCAACGTTTTTGGCCAATAAACCTATTCTGGGGAATGTTGAAGTCTATCATATTCGCTTTACGAATGGTGAAAACCACAACCATCACGATGCTCACAACAAGAACTACAAAATTCCATTCCTATGGACTTCCTCTACGTAAAGATTGATAGCAAGTGGGCCGCTGACACGCGTGGAGCTTAAAGTTACACCATAAAATCTTTAGCACCACTTTACGCGATCGTAGTCACACTTGCCTTTGGACCAAGCATACAATTCCGCTTAGCCAACACCAGACTACTCTTCCTTACGATATATTTGCGTCAGGTGCTACAGGATATGGCCTCTTCCACGCAATACACTCCAATAGTAGCTGGTTTGTATTTCCTCGACGGTCTATAGTCTATGGGAACAGAACTGCTCACAGCGAAGCTTCTTCATCAAGTTATAGATAATCCAAAGCCTTAAAGTCTTCTTGGCCCGTCAAAGACCGTTACTAGAGATCGCCACAAGAAGGTGAGAGTTTCGGCACATTTATGCCCTAAAGCATATCTTATTCGTAAGCAACGAATAGGTAGACAGACACATACACGAAGGAGCAGCTGAAGTGCCGTTACAATGACTTTTAAGGACGGCATAGGAAAAGTCGGAGACGTTAGCCGACAAATGTAAAAGTAGCCGAACAAAGGAATTGGATGCAGGGATTTAAACACGGGAAATGTACAGGCAACCGAGGAAAGGGATGTGGAATATAAGAGGGCTGTTACGTAATTCAATAAACCTATTGAGAAATGAGCCAATAAGCGAATGACGAAAATTTAAATACTAAGACAGGACGATTAACACGCACATGGATGAAGAGACAAAACTGAAGGCTTTACACGAAGGAGGTGCTCGCGGATAAACGTATAGATAGCCGAAGAAAAAAACAGGTGCAGGAATGTAAGGGCAGACAAGTTCCCGACCAGGGAGGTGGATGATTAAAACAATGGATAGGTAGAGAGGATGGATATGCAAACAGTGAAGAAATGCATAGCCGTTGTAGGAGAAAACAGGATAAACGGGTAAGTAAGAACTTGCACCTAAAGACGAGATGATCGCACTGCCACTAAAGAATACGTAGACAAATAAAACGATAAATGTAGCAATGTAAGAATGGAGAGATGGGCGGACATAGGTAGAGCGGTGAACAGACAGGAAATGGAAGAAGGGTGGCCGGAGCACGTTGCAAGTTGGCTCTAAATCGTCTGAGAATACAAAACATTGGTTGTTTTATGAAAATCCTATAAGAAACAAAAAACGCCAGGAGGGAAATATGATGTCATGACACACCTTAAGAAAGCGAACCTTTATTTATGGGATCGAAAAATAGAAATTTTTAAAACTGACTTTGCTTCTCGCTAAAACTCGAGAATCGACTAAAAAAGAAGGAGTAAGTGGTGAAATAATGGTGAGCGAAGTAATTTCAAAGGTCAGTTGATCGACCGATGTTTCAATAAGTTCTCTTTGTCATTGCCGTTGACCCATTTTCCTATCTCTTCAACTTTGGGGAACCAATGATCTGCTATACATGCCTGTGTCGATTTGAACATATTGCAATCAGCACTATGCAGTGTGCAGAATACGCCCCAATTCAGCAGGATTCATAGTCCAAGAAGAAGATCACTCAGCAGGTTACTCTTACTGGAGACGGACGGATATGTGCTTATTATTGAGATACCTACTAATAACTGAAAATATATAAATTACCACCGAATAATTGGCTGCACGTAGAACACCTTGATACCTTGACAGCATGCAACAATTAATAGCATTTTACTACGTTGCTAAGTCACACTTTGTTGTTAGTATCTCTGATATAAAATATTTACTGATCGCTAGAAAGCTCTTAAAATCTTTTTATTTACAATGCATAAGGCACCCATTCATGCATTGGATCTCTTGCATACCCACCCACTCAATGATAATAAAAGCCAATTGACATCTAAAAGTAAAGCAAAGCACGAGCAAAAAAAGAAGAAGAAGACAAATAACTAAATAGTAATAAAAAAAAATAAATAAAAGAAGTAAAAAAAAATGCTTGAATCATAACGTAAATGCAGCGACACACAAATGTCAAGAGTTGACTGGAACTTAATACCTATTACATGTGCTTTCATCATAAAACTTACAAGCATTGAAACACATATTTACACTCATACATAGACACACACACACACACACACGCATGTTTGCATGCACACAAATAGCTGATGGCACAATATTAACTTGAAAAGGTATGAAAATAAAATCAAATAGAAACGAACAATAATAACGAATAAGTAGAAGAAAATGAAAAAAAAAGGACCAAAACATCTCTTCTAGAAAGAACACGTTATGGAACGTTGTGAACTTCTTAAAGATGTTATTGTGGCATTGGTTACATACACACATACACACGCACACACGCAAACACGCAAACACACACACAACCGTAGCAGCTGTTGTAAAGCATAAATGTCTTATATGAAACCAAATGTATATACGTGCATGTATCGAAGTATGTGTGTGTGTGTGCGCGTATATAATTCTTCTATACAATCTTAAGATTTCTTCTTTTTTTTTTTGTTTTGTTCGTTCGCAAAAACGAACGTCTGACTGAAATTGCAATACCGGGAAAAAATACATTTGTGTCGATGTATCATTCCGTATATAGGTATGTAAAAGTGTTTGCCCCTGTGTGTGTGTGTGTATAAAAAAAAAGCTCGCTAAAAACGTATAAAAGAAAATCAATCTCTTGCTGGTTGCTTCCTTTTCTTTTATTCGCAATACATTTTTTTTCTTGCTGGTTAATGCTTTCTTTTGCTTGCTGGCTTGCTTGCTTGATAGTAAATGTTGCTGCTGATACGGTTTTTTTTTTCTTTTTCTTTTTTGTTTTGTTTTTTTTTTTGTTTTGTGCAACTCCTGGCGTTTTATTACTTTTTTCTCTTTCCGTGCGGGGTTTTTTGCTATTTTTTGCTGTATCCTCGACTACAAGGTTCCACATCTTAAAAACCCTGCCATTGCTGCAATGGCATAAAAAAAATTCTATATAAATGTATATAAGTATATATAGAAAAAATTGTGCAGTAAAGACGAAATAACAAAAAAAAAAAAGGAAAAATTGTGGAAAAAATAAAAAAAACCGTAATAATAGTAGTCGAGAGTGGCAGTGGAAATAAAAAATAATAAGAAGTGAAAAAAAAAATCCACTACAAAACACATGCACCACATCTATAAACGAGCATACACACACACATACAAGCATACGTACATATGTCCTGGCCTCGAAAAAATAAAGGAAAAAAATAAAAATAAAAAAAAAAAGAACAGAACGTAACGCTTCGTTTACTGTAGCGATGCCAGTTCTCCAGTTGTTTCTAGCATACGTAGCCAAGATGTTCTTCATATATTGCTCTGGCTGGAGAACTATAACAAAAGAAAAATCGCGCGCGCATTCATTCTATATTTAACTAAAAACACATACACATAAACGCAAACAGAAACAGAAACAGAAAGATAAACATAAACACGAATCCAAACAAAAGTACAAGCACACGAAAAGTATCCCAAGCACAATATATATATACATATAAAATATATATATATATATACACACACACACGCACAACACTCTCATGCATAATATAAATATAAATATGTAAACACATAAGTAAACCAATCCAATAATAACAATAAATGATAAGTAACACAGTAAAGTAAGAAAGAATGAATGAAAGAAAGAATTCTTTTAATTGTTTTAAACAAATACAAGATGAAGCAGTGAAGCAGTTAGTGTAAACGCGGTAATAGAAACAAGAAAAAAGAAAAAAAAAATAAATAAATAAATAAAAAAAAGAAAAAAAAACAAATTGAATTTTTCTCATTAAATATCTTTTATTCAATTAATCATCAATAACGTTGGCTCGTTCGCTCGTTCGCTCGTTCACTCGTTTACTCGTTCACCCGTTAGTTCTTTCGTTCACAGTAATAATAATGATAATAATAATAATAACAATGGTGATAATTAGTCGAGTTAAAGCTGATAAATCTGTTTACATATCTAGTGATGAACGCACAAACACATACGCATCCATACATATATATATCTATGGCTATGCTTCGTTTACAGAAAATTGCTGTGTTGTGATAACAAATTTATGGCTTAACGTGACGTATGATTAATCTTAAAAATGGGTAGCTTTGTAAAGCAAAAAAATGAAAAAAAAAAAAACAAATTTAATAAAAATAAAAATCAATTTAAAAGATTACATAACTGGTTTATAATATATTATAAATTATTTAAGAGAATTTAAGATTTACTTTAAAAAAGATTTTTTTTTTAAATTCTTACAATGAATATAAACGAAAGTAAATAGATTCGAATGTAAAAAAAAAAAAAATTGAAAAAAAGTAAAATAAATTCTAAATAAAAGGAAACCAAATAAAATAATAGTAATAGTAAGAAAAAGGAAAAGAAGAAGAAGAAGGAAAATAAATAAATAAATTAAAATAAAGTAAAAAATAATAATAATATAAACAAACAATAAACAATTAAAGGAAGAAAATTCGCATTGGTCGTAGACTGAATCTTGGATGCCCTTATAACAGACAATCTAAAACTAAATAGCTCCAAAGGGGACACCGAATTAAGAGTCAAGTCAATTTATTGTATATGTCAAGTCAATTTATATTTATGTTAATATGTTTTATGAAATAAATGATTATAAGATCCTTGGTATTCTGGGCATGAGAATGAGATGTTCGTTGGACAAACAAAGTGGCGAAGGAAGCAGTTAAGGGAATAACATTTTTAAAGCGGTTAAAAAATACTACAGCGCAGTAGATATCCGTACAAATTAGGCCACCTATATATTAATCGCATATGTGAGCGGGAAAATCTAAGCTTTGCTTGGAGACGCTCGACCGCATGCAACGAATGTAGACGGCGAAAGTAGAGACGAAAGAGAAACTTGAGCTTCGCCGTCAAATATACTCAGGTACCGATAGATCCAGGACAAATGTCCACAGATATAAAATTGATTTGCTTTCTCAGCGTTTCCGGCCACTCATTCCGCATACCGGGCCCTATTCCGACTTGTCGTTCTTTAACCATAATGTCCATTTTTGAAACAGCTCGATTTGCCCACCTTACCTGATGTCTCACTTTTGAAGAGGAACGTTCGCAAACACTACTCCTTCTCTTCACCTGCCTCGCTGCCTATCGACGTTCCTGATCACCTCCATGCCCTCCACGCACGGATAGAACACAATAAATCAAATAAATTGCCCATAATTACGCTGAATCCCTATTTTCATAACTTTCACCCGAACACAGAAACCGTCCAAATGCAACACTGTTTTGTGCACATTATAAAAGTAGTGAAACAGTAGATAGTAATTGTGCTAAGTTTATTGTACTTCATAGTACAGTACTCTCTTTATATAAGCACGCCG
>CCAG010014695.1:0-20385 GCA_001077435.1 Glossina morsitans morsitans
TATTTTGAGAATTGAGGACTTCAATGACATTGGAATTTTGATTGCTCGTGCAAACAGCACTTTTAGTTCTTGTATATATTAATTATAATTATTAATCCTATACTATTATCTAAATGAATAATAGCTGCATTTTGCTTTTTTTTGTCGATGTAGTCAAACACATTAATTAAATATTGGAGTTTTCATTTTTTTAGAAATAATTCGCCTATATTATTAAAACCAATCAACTTTGCAACTCTGCATTTTTACGGGATTGCTTCAGCTATTTGTCAACGATTGTGTTTTTTTCGTTTCCATAACCAAAGGTTATTACGTGCATTTAAAAAAATTAGTAAAAAATATTTTCTTAAATCCTTAAATTTTATGTTGAATTTTTTCTGAATTGCTTGTTGTTTTTCATATTTTTTTAAATACAGAACGCTGCATTGCAGCACATCCCGAAAAGTTGCTAGTGTTGGTGGGTTGTACTGCTGCTTAACACGGAAATCAATAAACGACAAAACAATATTGAAAAAAAACTTGCATAATGAAAATTTGGACGTCAGAGCATATCTTCAATCATCCGTGGGAAACAGTAACACAAGCTGCATGGCGAAAATATCCGAACCCGATGACGCCGTCAATAATTGGCACCGATGTTGTCGAACGCAAAGTAGTTGATGGCGTATTACACACGCACCGCTTGGTACAATCAAAATGGTATTTTCCGAAATGGACCCATCAACTAATAGGTTCTGCGAAGATTTGTTTTGCTAGCGAGCGTTCTACAGTAGATCCAAACAAACGACAAATGATGCTGAAAACTATTAATTTAACATTTTGTCGACACATTTCTGTAGATGAAGTGCTATATTATGAACCTCACCCCACAGATCCGGGGAAAACTCTCTTAAAGCAAGAGGCTTCAGTGAGTGTGCGCGGTGTTCCCCTTTCGCATTATATGGAGGACTTATTAACATCTACAATCAGTAAAAATGCTGGCAAAGGTCGTCAGGGATTGGAATGGGTGATAGGACGAATTAACTCCGAGGTTATGGGAATTGCCGAGACAGCTGCTAAAAGCACAGATGATCTTATCTTGTCTACGCGGCGTTCTCTCGACGATATGACCGAGAGTGCGCGCAAAAGTATGGATGAAATCCATGCACAAGCCGCCAAACATATGCACATTTAGATTTACAACAATCAAATATTAAAAGACCAAATCCAAAGGGAAGATGAAATGAAAGGGAAATGGAATAAGGCTAAAAACAGCATACATAACATAATCAATGTACATGTGTTTGTGGTTTTTTGAAGAATGATTGTGGAACGTTTCGCTAGCTGATTCAAAGCTCTTTATGTGAATGCTTTTCACACAGGAATATGTTGTTTGATAATGCTCAAAATTTATTCGCCTCTTATTTAGTTAATTATGTATTGTATTTTTATTAGCATATTCGTCGTCCAAATAAATCATTCATAAGTTTTTATACAATTGGGCTTGACAACAAACGTAGGGCGTTTTACAATTCACATGCAATTGTTTAGAGTGCATATCTGTTAAGTGAGCTATCCTACCAACGTGTATAATATTTAATTTAAATATAAACATCTGTTATGAGAAGTTTAAAATCGTTGTTGTCTATATGCCGTAGAGTAATGGCGAGTTGATAGAAGAATAATTGTTTTGGACATAGCTGTTGCGTGAGGAAATATTAGGAAGTAACAAGTTAATGTATATTTAGATTCAGTAATCTAACTAATTAAGAAGGAGGTAGACAAAGCTATTTCAAAAAATTATATATTTTTTGTATAATTTTCATTAACATAAAACAATTCGATTAGTTGTGAAAGCGTACATTTTCTTATTGTGCAGTTAAATTAATAAAGTATATTTACTGTATGCACATACATATATATTCAGCGTAATAATACCTTTATATGTGCGATATTGAATGGCTTGTTATTCTGGTGCCAAGCGTTTCGTTGATGTATTGCGCTTATATTATTTTGCACTTAAGTTCACGCTTATGTGCGTGTATATATGAGCACAGGGATATTTCCACGAAGAGAAGTCAATAAACAATACAAGCTATTGTGGAGATTATTTTTATAAAGTCACAGGCACTTACAATTTTTACTGACTTTCCCCCCACTACAAACAGCTAGCGAAATTCAACGTTAAATAGTATGTAATAAAAATTTAATGAGCGAGTAAGGAAATTAAAAGTGATTGCAGATATCTGTACGTAATTATTGCAAGGAACAGAATGTGTTGCTGCAGGATATTCATGTGTATTGAGTAACCATTGATTTAAGCAGGACGCAGATTCACTTGCTCCATACACTTGGTACATACTATACACCTCGTATCATAATTCTATACAATTCGATAGCTTCTCATTTACAAATTTGCGGGCAAAAGCATTTTAATACATAAGGAAGAAGAGTATTAAGAATATACATTTTTTTTGTGAAAAGCGTCTGCTGTTAGAGATCTGAATATTGACTTTCTCTGCCGTTAATTTGCCTTTAATTGTGGGAGATTGAAACATTGACTTGTTGGTTTTGTTTAATAACACTTCTTTTTCACCCTCTCTGTTTTTGCAGGAAAAAATACAAGAAACCGACAACGGAATAGATCTTTGAAAGGAGTACAAAACTCAAAGGGCACTACTTTAGGTTCTCTTAATATTCGCTTAGCTATCCATTTTGCTGACATTCAAATTTGGCGAAGTATTCTTAGTAGCCAAAACAAAGACAAAATTTAAAAAGTTTTAAGATCATTACTTCCGAAATTGCTGAAAATATAGTGTGCTTTTTGCTTTCCGTTGGTGGACTCACACACTGCTTAAGCTATTTTTTGTTAAATCAATAATAATATCAACGAAAGGCGACATTTCCTATATTTGTTAGCATAATAAGATATCACTGCAATTACAAACAAAAAGAATAATAGAATTCTTCCGTTTAGTTGATATATATAAAAATATCAATGAAAATAGAGACAGTAACATAAAACTCAGAGACAACGAAGTATATTTCGAAAGTTGTTTTTGATAAAAATACACGTTTTTCTTATCTTGTATCTCTTAATTAAGTTTACAAAATAAAGACACGTGCGGGAAAGTGCTCATTGATAGAGTCACAGTAAAAATTGCGTGGAGTGTGCGTTAAGAGGAGAATAACGTACACTTAAATGGCAGCTCACTATGAAACTAGTTGTAAAGTGTTTTAAATCGAAAATATATAATAATAATAAATATGTAACTTGTTTGTGATATTTTGTTTTATGAAAGCATGAATTTATTTCTAAATAAAAGAAATTATCAGCATGCTGCCGAACAAATCGAACATTCTGAATTATATTCACTAGTTCTATATACTTTGTGTGGTCCCTCAAATTTTGGAAAGCTTGTGCTGCAGGGAGTTTTTGCATCCATTCATATAAATTTACAACTTACATATGTATATATATATATATAAATATATATATGCATATGTATGTATACGAGCACATGTATATATAGATATATATATATATATATATATATGTTTATTGTATGTAAATCTTTAATCTCCGTAGAGATAACCCGTTCAGTTAGGAACTGATTGTAAACATACGAGAGAATTAAAAAAAACACCAAAGTAATATGATTGCAAATAAATCTGTTTTCTTATAATCTAGTTTTGCACTCAACATCAGCGATCAGCATTATCATTCGAATTTTGTACTAGTTAGCAAACAGAGCGATTCTAAACAATGGCAATTCTACGCTTCTTTACTATTGACACCGATATAGCAGCCCATCGACAAAAAATTTTAAAACAGTTACAAAACGTACGTTAAAATTGTTTTGAAGAATTTTCTGTGGATTTTTTTTGCAATTGTAATTAAGTCATAAATCGTTTTTGTAGAATTTTCCAAATGTTGCAACTTTACAAGCGGAAAAATGTTATCATGTTGAGACTACAGTTCCAATACAAATCAAATCAAAAGCTGAGTCATTGCTAAGGTGGTTGCTTAAACATCCACAAGGTGATAGGAGCAGTTTACACTTGCAGTCGCTGTTGCCTGCCGGCAAAAATGAGACTATTCTTATTGAAGTTGGTCCGCGGTTCAACTTTTCAACTCCTTTCTCTACTAATTGCGTGAATATATGTCAGAATGTGGGGCTTACACAAGTTATACGATTGGAAAGTTCTGTTCGTTATCTGATTGGTTATACCGGAAATATTCCGGATACTGATAAGTTAATGGAACTGTTAAGCGATCGCATGACTGAATGCCGTTATACTAGAGACAATCTGCCTACAAACAGTTTCAACGAGCAATTGCCACAATCTCAAGAATCTTGGTATTTTGTGCCTGTGATGGAACGAGGCCGAAAAGCTTTAGAAGAGGTCAATGACAAATTGGGCTTGTCTTTCAGTGATTGGGATTTAGAATATTATACAAATCTTTTTGAGAAAACGTTGAAACGAAACCCAACCACTGTAGAACTATTTGATTGTGCTCAAAGTAATAGTGAACACTCCCGTCATTGGTTCTTCCGTGGCAAAATCATAGTGGATGGAATTGAGCAGCCGCAATCTTTGATACGCATGATTATGGGTACTCAGTCCCATACTAACGCGAACAATACTATTAAATTTAGTGACAACAGCAGCGCCATAAAGGGTTTTAAGCATCTCACCATTCGACCGCAGCGCTTTAACGGCCCAGGAGCAATAGCAGTACAATCAGTGGAATCAGATTTGATATTCACCGCTGAAACCCATAATATGCCAACGGCTGTAGCCCCATTTAGCGGCGCAAGTACTGGCACTGGTGGTCGTTTGAGGTTCGTTTGTAAAAATAAGTAGAATTTTTTAATTTTTTCTTTTCCTTTTTTAGGGATGTTCAAGGAGTTGGCCGCGGTGGTTTACCAATTGCCGGAACTGCCGGGTATTGTGTGGGTTGTCTTAATATACCCGGTTTTCCCCAGTCCTATGAAAATCCGAATTATGTCTATCCCTCCTCGTTTTCAAAGCCTCTAAAGATATTAATTGAAGCTAGTAACGGAGCTTCTGACTATGGTAACAAATTTGGCGAGCCTCTTATTACTGGATTTGTGTGCTCGTATGGCCTTACTAATGCTCAAGGTGATCGCGATGAATACGTGAAACCGATTATGTTCAGCGGTGGCATGGGTGTGATGGAGTCTTCAATGAGACAAAAACTTGATCCAAAGCATGGTGAGATAGTTGCGTGCTACTTTCTTTTCGATTAGATTGCAAATTTTTTTTAAGGTATGTTGTTGGCAAAAATTGGAGGTCCTGTTTACCGCATCGGAGTGGGTGGCGGTGCTGCCAGCTCTGTCGAGGTGCAAGGTTCCAATGATTCCGCTTTAGATTTTAATGCTGTTCAGCGCGGTGATGCCGAGATGGAAAATAAATTAAATCGCGTTGTGAGAGCATGCATTGAAATGGGCGATCGAAATCCGATCTTAGCTATACATGATCAGGTAGAGTGTCGAAGTACCCTTTTGCTGAATAATGTAAATATCGTTTTTTTTCAGGGAGCGGGCGGTAATGGCAATGTTCTAAAAGAATTAGTTGAACCTGGGTTTGCTGGTGCGATAATTTTCTCCAAGGAATTCCAATTGGGCGATCCCACTATTAATGCTTTGGAGTTGTGGGGAGCTGAATATCAGGAGAACGATGCTATTTTGTGTAGTCCGCAAGACCGTACTTTGCTGGAGACTATTTGTGCACGAGAACGCTGTCCCATATGTTTTGTTGGAATTGTAACGGGGGATGGACGCGTTAGTCTTTTGGAAAGTTCTGCTGATTTTGATAAGGCTTTAAATCCCAAAGTGAATCGTACGGACTTTGGTCCCATGCCATTTGACTTGGAACTTAAACATGTTTTGGGGGAAATGCCTAAACGTGAGTATCATCTTCAACGCTTGGCAACTCATCTGCTGCCATTGCAACTTGAACACAAATTTGATTACGCCGGTAGTCTAGAACGTGTTCTGAGTTTAGTAAGCGTAGGAAGCAAGCGTTATCTAACCAACAAAGTCGATCGGTGCGTGACTGGCCTGATAGCGCAACAGCAATGTGTAGGCCCGTTACATACACCTTTAGCCGATTTCGCTTTAGTAGCTGTTTCTCACTATAGCAAAGAGGGCTTGGCTTCTTCACTAGGAACGCAGCCAATAAAAGGTCTTTTAAGTGCTGGCGCCATGGCGCGTATGTCCGTTGCTGAGGCTATATCCAATTTAGTTTTTGTTAAGATTACTGAGCTGGCCGATGTTAAGTGTTCGGGTAATTGGATGTGGGCTGCTAAATTGCCTGGTGAAGGCGCACGCATGTTCGACGCATGCCAAGAAATGTGCCAAATAATGAAGGAACTCAAAATTGCCGTTGATGGGGGTAAGGACTCTTTATCAATGGCTGCTAAAATAGGTGAAAAGACAGTTAAATCACCGGGAACTTTAGTAATTTCGACCTACGCCCCCTGTCCTGATATAAACGTTAAGGTTACACCTGATATCAAAGGTTCAGCGCACGGGCTAGAAACAGTACTCTTGTGGATTAATATTGAAGGTAAATTTCGCCTAGGTGGAAGTGCTTTAGCTCAAGTTCACAGTCAACAAGGCAACGAATGTCCTAACGTGTTACGGACAGATGTACTCAGTAATGCTTTCAAGGTTACGCAAAAACTACTAGCTGAAGGCAAACTGCTAGCTGGTCATGACATTAGTGACGGCGGATTACTGATTTGTTTGCTGGAAATGGCCTTTGCTGGCTTGTCAGGTCTTCAAGTGAATTTAACGAATGTTGTGGACCAAATCCCACATAAAAGTTTAGATGAAGCTAGTAGAGCTATACAGAATCCCGAATTGGCTATACTGTATGCCGAGGAATGCGGCTGGGTTCTTGAGATACATCCTTCCTCTTTGTCGGAAGTCCAGGCAGCTTTTAGCGCGGCTTCTGTTCCTAACTACGTGATAGGTTGCGCTAAAGGATACGGGCTGGATTCGACAATTAGCGTTTCAGCAAAAGGGAGAACTCTACTTCACAGTAACGTGAAAACACTTTTCAAACAGTGGGAGCGTATTAGTTTTGAATTGGAGAAGTTGCAGACAAACACAGATTGTGCCATAGAAGAATTCAACACTTTGGATTATCGCACAGGGCCGAAATATTTTTGTGAAGTAGATCTCAAGCCAGAATTAATACTGAAACGTGCCACTCGTTCGATCTGTGTGGCAGTATTACGTGAAGAAGGTGTTAATAGCGATCGGGAAATGATGGCTAGCTTATTAAAGGCGAATTTTGAAGTACACGATGTTACTATGTCTGATTTACTTGAAGGTAAGTTTGGTAGAAAGACTGCGTATTTTTCACTAACATGTTCCCTTCAGTTAAAACTACGTTGGATCGTTATCGTGGAGTGATATTCCCCGGCGGTTTTAGCTATGCTGATACTTTAGGTTCCGCTAAGGGATGGGCTGCGAACATAATGTTTAGCGAGAAGCTATCTCCACAATTTCAAACTTTCAGGCAACGCAAGGATACTTTTTCATTAGGCATTTGCAATGGGTGTCAATTAATGAGTTTAATCGGTTGGGTTGGTTCCTTTGATGAAAGAACTGCTAAACAAATAGTAGATGTGCCTGATGTTGCTTTATTGCGTAATAAATCGGAACGCTTTGAATGCCGCTGGGCAACTTTACGCATTGCGAGTAGCAAAGCCATGATGTTAAGAAAATTGAGTGGTTCAGTACTCGGGTGCTGGGTTGCTCATGGTGAGGGCCGTTTCTCTTTCCGCACACCTGAAATTTTGCACAACCTTAAAGAAAAACAGTGTGTAACTTTACATTATGTGGATGATAATGCGAAGCCTACAGAAGTGTATCCAATGAATCCTAACGGCAGCGCTGAAGGTATCGCAGGTCTTTGCTCTCCAGATGGTCGACATTTGGCTATGATGCCTCATCCGGAACGTTGCCATGAAATGTTTGAATGGCCGTATATTTCCCCAGGTTTTCAGATTACGAAAGGAGTTAGCCCATGGCAAGTTATGTTTAATACGGCCAATGAATGGTGTACCGCGGAATAAAACATTCGAAATATCTTTTTTTTATCTTCCTATATTGTAATAAATATTTTTTATATTATTTTTAAAAATCCTCATATTTCATAATTTTTAATGCCAGCCATAAAGGTATTATTACATTTGATAAATACCGTAGAACTATGCCCTGGAGATCGCAAATGGTATACATACACTTTTGATCAGTACAAATATCACCATCGATTTAGTTATGCTCCTCCAATGAAATTTGCCATGTAAAAGAATTTTCACTTCTTTTTTCGCAGTTTAGGGTAGATTGGTGACCAATGCGTCTAAAAAAAAGCGACCATAATAACTAAGGTCGATATGTTAAGAGTAATTGTGTGTGTGTATGTAATTGTCGATTGTTGAGTTGAGAGAGACGTGAAAAAAGAAAAAAAACAGTGTTGTAGACTTTGGTTGAAAACAAAAAACAAACGTTATAAAGATAAAATACGATGAGAAAATTTATTACGCATTAAAAAGATAAATTCGCTTTTCTAATAAAGCAAATTAGTTCCCCAAGATCACGTATTTTTGTTGCTACAAAGAGACCGTGGAGACCATGATATAACTTGAAGAAGGCAAAAGCGTTCCTAATACCATCCAGCTTGTGACATCTAAAGATTAGACGCTCAGCAGACTCGATAACTTTAAAAATATCACATGGTATAGCACGAATCGTCTTTAAGTATAAGTGTGACCACTCATAAGTCTATAAAGAATTGTGATTTCCCAAGAATTAAAGCAAGCCTCTGAAAAGGGTTTAAATTGAAATGTGTGATTTATTTTATAGAAATAGCGATGGGATTTAAAACCTCTTTAATCTCTTTAAATTTATCAGTTAGTTGTTCAAAGATGTGGTTGGGAATTGCCCATATTGCCTTGTTGGGTGTGGACTTGATGGATAAAATTGTCCCATAAACTGGAACCCTTTTTGGATGAAAGTCGGCTTTATCATTTAAAAAAAAACCGCAATGACCAGATATCCAAACAAGGTGAGAGTCATCCACTTGAGATTTATGTGACATTCTGTGTACACCAAACACATATTAATTCTCTACATCTCTTCTATTTATTAGAAGTAGAGCTGACTTGCTATCCGAAAAAACAACAATTCTCTTGATGCCATCGGCAATAGGAACCTTTACAGCATGTCTGATGGCAAGCAAGTCGATAAAAGTCGAGGAAAGTTACTTCGCCACTTTGACTCTATGTACTATTTTAGGTATATGCTTCACTACCTAGAAGCTACACACGTTACGTCCGACGGAACCATCAAAGGCATATATATCATAGGCGTTGTTCTAAGAAAAAAAGCTTTACTTGACATAAGATCCTCATACAAGAGAAATTGACATTTTGTTTTGAGGTAGAGATCAATTCAAGAATGTGAGTGAAGACTCTACATTTTTTGGTGACAGAATTCCCGAGAGGAATTGAATTTATCTTGTCAGGGTGTTTTTGGTAACAGACAGCGTCTGATCCGATTGTGGCAGGTAGTGATGCATTTGAACATTTTTTTCTGAGTGCCACTGAAAACAATAAAAGATTTGGGGTGTTTAGAGATGAACTAGATTTATCTTCTTCAGCTGATCATTTAATAGTGCACAGTAAGCAGGTGGTTGATAAACCTTTTGATTTGGGTACTAGACGGATGCCAAATTATGAAATTAATTTTTATGACTACACCTCGCAAGGCAATTTCTTCATTTTTGTTGAAACTTGTGAAAATGCAGAAGGTATGGGTTTGAATATTAATTCATTAATTAACATTGTTCAACTCTGCTCTCAGTGGGAACAAGTTCATTAAAAATAATGATTTTAGGAAGAAAAACTTGAAAGCGTACCTTCCGAGGAAAGATTCCGAATTATTCGTAACGTGCCTATCGAGTATGAGATAGATTGGATTACGAAAAATGCTGTGTCTGATGGTACATCAAATCGGCCTTTAAGGTACAAAGCAGGAATCCCGTCAAGAGGTATGAATTTATTCCGGAACCGGCATTAAAATTGGTTTCAGAGGAAAAGTTCTCGCCAACTCTATGACGATTAATTTTTGCAATTTCCATGTGGGTTACTCTCTACCGACTTTAAAGCAATGTTTTAAGTGTAGCAGATATAAGGATGTGTCGAAGTTTTGCAAAGCTAAGGAGAGTAGGTGAATCAATTGTAGTAAGTCCCCCAAGCATACCAAAAATTGTGAAATGTTGAGGTGCCTGTCCCGTGGTTCGAGTGAACACAATACTCTGAACAAGGTTTGCCCTAACATAGAGCGGCAGTTAACTATCAACAAGATTATGATGGTTAGAAATCTTTCCTACAGAGAAGTCAAAGAGAACTTTTCCTTAATCTACTTTGAATGTTTGGAGGATAATTCTTGAGAATTAATGAGAACTTCCCTCCATTGGGGAACTCGTCCACCACTTTGGCTAAGGATGATAATGGGAATGTTAATATGATTCTAACAAAAAAAATTTAAAGCGGTTGTTAAAAGGAAATCTGTTATTTCCAAATCTTCTCCCTGTTCACCCCCTAAGCCGTCTGTAATAAGACCTCAGCGTCCAATAATTTCGAATTACAATTTGCGTCTCTCGGAACTTGATTTTGCGATTAAAGAATGTGTCTGTCCGTTGATCCTTCAGAATCTTATTAAGGAATTTGAAGAAGAAAAAATGTCTTATTGTGCTAATTCTGGCTATGATCAAGCGCTAGTACTTTGAGTAAATCCGCTGGGATGCCGTTTAATGCTTAATGCTTAATTTATCATTTTTGGATTTTTACTTGAGCTCGAATAAAATTCATTTTTGCATCTTAAACGAAGTTTTTCTGGAAGATGACAATTTTTTTGGAGTTAAAATTTTCTATTATATTTCAGCCACCAAATGCCGAGGTGACGGCTATGGTTGTATTAGTGTACTAGCTAAGAAACGCGTTAATTTCAGACCTATTACCTACAATTCTGTCGTTGAAATTACCCTAATCAAAACCACGAACCTTAAACCGAAACTTTTCTTAGCACCATGCTACTTTCCACTCAGTATTGTTGTACGAACTTGTCGTGATAAGATTCAGATATTATCGGATGTTCTTGATGGTGAACAAAATGTGATTCCAGGTGGAGATTTCAATGCTAAGCATTGCTTGTATGGCGAGCATCTCTCCACCAACAAACGCAAGATCATTGTGAATGCCATCGATGCTGGCAGTTTTAACGATTTAAATAATGGTAGTACTACTTTTCACTGCTATCGGAGTGGGTGACGTGGCGAGCCAATTCTAATTCAACTATTTTAACATTCAACTGCAATACGAGTAACTTCTCAATTGGCAAATGTCAACACTCTTCAATTTTATTTCACAGTTGAAGCAATTCTGTTCAATTCAAAATGCTTTTCCGTCTCAGATCACGTTTGCTAGAAACAAGTTATTGACTCCTTATCACCTAAAGCTTGATAGAAGTCTTCCCCGTCAACGCTCTTTCGCAAATACCAAGCTGCAAGAAAAAAATTGATATCATGCCAATCCAATGGATATCTGCAGTTAAAAAGGTGAAAAGGATACGTAGAACTGTCACAATTAAAAAGTTGTGTGGCAATGGAAACCCGCGTTTTTTCTGGACTATCAATGGTCATCGACATTTTAGTCAAAAATTAAATGGTTATGCTGTATGGAATGACCACGATGATAAAAGATACTTAGATATGCTCAAGAGCTATATTCCAGTCAGTCAAATTCCAACACCTTTAATACGTTTTAGTAATCTCAACAATACACCATTTTCATTATATTTTACATTACAGAAAAAGAGCTACCGCTGCAGGTTGTAATGGAGTTAAGTATGATACGGTAAGAGCACTGTCTGGGAGAAGCTTAACTGTCCTGTTGCATGCGATTAATAACTGCTGGTCTAGTAACCCTAAACCCTTACATTTGCGATGTATCAAAGTTGTTCCCATTCCTAAGCAGGCAAAGACTTAAACGCTTTAAGTAACTTCAGACCCATTTCGCTAATATTTGTATTCGTAAAGATTAATCTCATGGTTAAGGAGAGACTAATGGATTTCTTGAAAGCTGACAACATTATTCCAGCTCGTTCTTATGCGTACCAAAAACGCAAGTCTACGAATATGTGCATTAATGAACTATCTTTTCTCATTGCTAGTTTAAAAAAAGCTTGTAAGATGTTTGTCAATGGACATCAACAAAGCCTATGATTATTTCAACTTGATTAACCTTGGTAGAATTCTCTTAATCTTTTCAATTCCTCTTCAATACTAAAGATTTTATCATGTTGGTAATGGGTACAGACAAAGTTGGAGTAAACGACAGTATTCCGCAAGGGAGTTGCTTGAATCCCATACTCTGAAATCGGTATACAGCTAATTTGCATGATTTTCAATAACAAAACTCATCTTTTTAAATATGCAGACGATTTCTTAATCGTATTTGCGGTCTCATCCGTTTCAGTGGCCGTGAATCTCTCGATAAAAGATAATCTTTTATTCGATCTATGCCTATTTGTGGATCCTGCGCTATGTAAATATTAAACTTGTGTTACATTAAGCTGCGTTTTCGGCCCGCTTCCCCATAAATACGCACATGAAAAATATGCCTTTACATAGAAACAAGATGTAATTTTTGTGTTCTATAATAAAAATAAGAATTGTGTTAGACTATGTGGTCTTACCCGACTATAATATTCTTACTTATTTTTATTTTAGTTTATTTTCTTTTAGATTGAAACAAGCAAAAAAACATGTTTTCCGCTCGCTACTTTTTTTTAAATTCTTGTTTTTTTTTTTTTCATTAACACAGAAGAGTCACGTCACAAAAAATTTTTCTTCATTTGCTAAACGTGTTGTTTCAAGTGTTGATTGTGAAGTGAATCAGGGACTATTGGTTTAATTGGCAAAATTTCTTAAAAGTGGGTTTAAATTCAATTCGATATTAAGTGACCATGGAATAAAAAATGATAAGCAATTCAGCTGTGAACGAAAGGAGCTTCTCATCCGCGTTAATGAAAAAAACTTTGTGTTTCTGTAACCACTTCTGTAACTTTGTGTTGTGTAGCCAGCATACCCACAAATGAATAAACGAATATAATATTAAAAAGTAGTTATTAATCCTAGCCCAAACAATTTAAAAGTTTTTGATTTTTGTACAACAAAACTCTTAACGTAAAGTTCAGTACTACTTTTCACTGCAATCGGAGTGGTGGCGTGGCGAGCCTAGTTCTAATTCAACTATTTTTAAATATGCAGATGATTTCTTAATCGTATCTGCGGTCTCATCCGTTTTAGTGGCCGTGAATATCTATAGTTGTTATTGTTATAGTTGTTGTTGCTACTTCAGCCTTTCGCGGTATACCTCTCTGTACTCTTGGCGTAAATCTTTAGCTACAGTTTTACGCATCTGAAATGGAAAACCTTTATATTTGCAGGTCACTGAGCCGGTGGAACCAGCGACGTGCCAAGGTATTTGTTTGCTCCTATCTCCATCTTCCACGCGTATGGCGCAGGTTTTCTTTTCAAACAAATTTTTACTACGGAATGCGTACAAAATCGGTCCAGTATGAATAGATGGATGGTACAACACATCTAAGAGTAAGTTGCTACATTGAAAATTACTCATAGCTCAATATCTATTACAGGGAAATATTTTGCAATATGTGATTTATATACGTATATGGTCGTGATGCCCGTGAGCCTGCAAGCTGTTTCTAGTCCATCCGCTAACACTATTAGACACTGTTATATCCTCTCCCTTTAGTGTACATTCTCGCATACTCTACAACATTTGTGTGTACAATTTTGCATTAACTGTTTGCAATGCCCAAAACTATTACAGGATGATCTACCAGTCCAAGAACAATTCTCCGAAACTCTTAACGGCAGTTAGTCTCAGACTATCATAGTAACAGTGGAAAACAAAGCGCAATCTGATGACTTGCCTTCAGTCGGGGTTCGCGCCAAGAAAAGTACTTACGGTTTATAAATCATTTATCTGCTTAAAAATAGAATTTTCACCCTTCACCACTTGTAACATTCCTAATGTTTTCAAAATGACACAGCCGTTTCAAAGCGATCAGCTAAGACGATCTGCGGAACTTACCCCTCCACACTGATTCCAATCCTAAGAGTTATTTCTGCTGAATTGCCTGTCACTGAATGGGCTTTGCTTCTGACTGCTAAAGAAATTCTAAACGTTAAAATCATTGGACCGTCACTTGCATTATAGTTTCTGTTTGCACAGGAAATGTATCTGTGGAATTAGGTGATAGGTCGACGGCTTTCCAGTTACTTAATAAATGAATAAATGAAATGAAATGAAGCCATCAACGTTAACATTGTTTATCGAAAGACGCACAAAGCACCACTGGCTTGTTCTAAATGAAAAGATTATATATATTTAAATTTTGATAATAATTGTCAAATTGACAATTTAGAGATTATATCGTGAAATGAAAACCTAAAATCCAAATAAATTTGCTTGAGGATCGCAGCGTTGGGAAATTCTAGCAGTTGCCTGTTCATTCAGAGTTTCACGTAAATTATTCACCGATAAGTTACAAATCTCATCTCCTTTTGCTTTAGTACGAGCCAACTCCCAAATTGCATCAAAATTGTCGAATAGTAAACGTTTAAAAATTCTGCGTAGTTCTTCCCACGGGCGTGGCACTTCAAAATCACTTGGACCGAGACCAAACGTAATTGAAATTGCAGGCGAAATCAAGTCTCCAGCTCGTGTCCGATCTTCGTCACTCGGTTTACGTGAGAAGGCAACAAGCAGGGGATCTAATGATTTTTCGCGATCCTTACACATTATCCGGTACACCGTTTCTTTGTCATGGATGTTTTCGGGTATGTGTTCGGCAAAGGATGTTGCATGTGTAACATTTTCCAAAATTGCTCTAAATTTACCCGCTCATTGGGCGTACCCGCGTCAATCAAAAATTTATAGTGTGTAACCGCTAAACGCAATTTACTTTCGTTGGGGCGTATTTGTAGCATACGCATTGCATTCAAAACAGGAGCGAAGCTTATATAGCCTGTTTCATCCTCATCATATATTTGCAAGAGCGATTTCAAGTCATACATATGAAAATGTCTGCGTCGAAACAATTGACGCCGCAATTGATTGTAATATAGACAATAATGAATTCAACATTTACAAGTGATTTCCCAAATTTCCCAAAGCACATCTCGATGGAAATGTATAAATAAATAAAAAATATTGTTTAAACCATTTAAGTTTCATTTGTGAAAGTTCATTTGCCTCTTCTATATAGTTGCTGCCGCTTCCACTGCCTAAGAGTTAAAAAAAATTAGAGTGTTATATTAAAAAATAAAAAACACAACTTACACCTTCTCCTTTGACAGGAGATGCCGCAATATATACGATAATGAGCAAGTAGCGTCTCAATGATCATGTGCACTTGCTGTCGCTGGCTATTTGCTTCCGTTTTTTCTTTCTTTTTTCAGTCAGCGAGCAGACTAAGCCGAAGGGATATGTGCTTTTTATAGAACAACATGTTAACAGAAACGTACGAGTCAATGATTATCTGTAATTGTCCTGCATTGTGGGGCAGGCAATCAGTTGTATCTGTTTCAGTTTCCAGCAAAAGTATGCTAAAGGTTGCTGTCTGCAGGCTTATAGCAATTCCCTTCCTTCTTTATAACAGAACTGCTCATCCAAAAGTTGTTTTTTTTTTTTTGCTTTGTTGAAAACGTATTGAGTGAAGCCTTTCTAGCAGTCCTATATCTCCTATATAAGTTAACACACCAGCCATTAGAGGTAGAAATTGGATACTGAATTGAGTATTGGACACGGCGTCAACCAAAGGGTAAAGAGCGCCCCATTAACATACAGAAAGGTGTTAAAGTTATTAAAGCCGTATCGTTTTCATTAGCAAAACACGTAAAGGTACACAGAGGTATACACAACATCTTTCGATTATCACCATTAATGCTAAAGCCACGCCGATTGCCGCATACAGTAAAATATTTTTCTTACCGACGTTGGGTTCTTTATAATTGCCATGTTACAGCATAAGAAAAATACCACTTGTAGAGAATGGAGAGAGCACAGAGTTGCTTTCTATAAATTGGAATGCCTCGATTCTGTTAAAGTGCGAGAAATTGAAGTGAACACTCCATTATTGTGAGAAATTGAAGTCAATATTCAGTTAGTGTGAACAATTTGCATTATCAGCGGCCCAGTGAACCTTTGTGCAACCTTACAATCGTTATACAGAAGACATGTGGATGCAAGTGTGGGTTTTCTGCTTTACAATAACTTCTGCGTGCAAACTTTATCTCCATCTGTACGACATCATATTTGTTAAATGGTCACACTGTCTTCACACTTTTCAATTTAACCACATTCTTATCGGTTACCACGCAAACAACCCCGTAACCCGTAGTCAGCACCCAATTCACCGCTAATACCTAAACGAAAATAGAAAAGATTACAATAAACTCGTACATCATATAACATACGACTCTTACCTCAAAAGCATATTCCATCTTTTCGGCGGTCTTTGCTGGAACGAATTTATTTACACAACCAATAATGAGTTGAAAATTAAAAAATTAAAAAAAGGTTTTTTTGGAAATTTTTTTTATTTATTAATTTTAAATACTATTTCTAAAATTTATAACATATTTATCGAACTGTTTACTGATTTAAAAAAGAAAAAGACAAAAATAATTGCAAATAAAAATTAAATTATAATCGCAAATAAAATTTTACAGGAAAACTACATATTTATTACTACTATTCGGCGCCCATTGTTGCGGCGGCGTTCCGGGCTACGCCTACGTTCCTGGCTACTGTTTCGGCCGGCGCCACGCCCCAGTTCGGCCACTATGCGGTTTGCGTTCGTGGCGTCCGTGCACGTGCAGGCGGCGTCTTTCATCGACTATGTGTTGTCTCACTGAAAAGAAATAAAATAAATAAAAATAAATAAAAAATACTGGGCTTACTTATATTTAATTCTTCGTCGAGTTTCTGTTTTCTGCTTTCCATTGCTTGCTGTAAAAAATTAAATTTATATATATAAAAATAAAATTACAAAAATTTTGGTCTACTCACTTGTTATTTCTAATGTGTTCGATGAAGAAATGATCGTTTGAATTTCTATTTTTAGAATTTTCGGCGGTCTGTTTCCTGCGCTGTAAAAAAAGTAGTTCATGCAGATTGTGTGCAGAAAAATGAAAACCAACAATGAAATAAGATGAAACTCTGTGCTGAACATATGCACGCAAATTATATAATTCAAATTCCTTAAACACAATTATATAATTAGAAAATATAAAAAAAAAATTATATAATTCAAATTCCTAACATCGTAACATCTACATTAAATTAATTGCGTTTTTTCATATTTTTTATGCACAAATTTCCCTCCAACGGAATTACAGGGTGAAGGTTTGCGTTTTCCCACATTTTTTTTTCTTCAAATTTCCCTCCAACTAAATTACAGGGTGAATATCTGTAAATCTGTTTAAATCTGTATTGGGAAAAATTTTTCTATAGAAATCCTCATAAGTGTGGAAAAATTCTAATAACTTACAATTGGACAAAGTCTTATAAGTGTTAAAAAATCTAGAAAAATTAAAAAAAAATTTTTTATACAGAAATTCTTATAATGTGGAAAAACTATATAAAACGATATACATCGGTAAGCATATTTTTTTATTTATTTTATTTTAATATAAGTATTAGCATTTGGGATGACATTAGCTGTCTTGACTTTAAGGCTTGATAGGAGAATGTTTCGGTTTAATAATCGTTTCAGCTCTAGTTATTTTGGTGGGCACAATTTCTTGCAGCGCTTTCCCATCTTTGGTTTTCTTTTTAGCTTCAGCCGCCAGAGCGCTTTTAGGTGGTCTCCACAAATTATGTATAAGTGAGCAAATAAGAACCGAGACGTCTTCTGCACTTCCAAACTGAATTTCATTGAATTAAAAGATAAAAGGAATTAAACTCTTTTGGTTACTTTGTAAAAATTAAAAAGTTGGCTTTTATTGTTTTTTTCAATTTATTCAAACAACAATTCTACAATGTAGTTAATTGGTTTGTGCATTACTGCTTTACGTAGTGCTTTGACCGATTCTTCGATAAATCCTACCTCATTGCAGAACAAGGTGATACAATCATTCATCCTATTTTGGTTAATTTAGACATATTTTAAAGTTTTTTAGAGCATCTAATCTTATTGTTATTATAATTGGCATTAATAGTATCGCTTCTCCTAGTATGCTTATGTTTATTAGCATTAAACATTTTTATTTCCTTTTAAAAAATATTTAAATTTTGTGAAGTATATGTACCACACCGAAGACGAGTTCTCTGCAATGCATAAGCTTAGTTTCAGTAAGAAGGAAGATGAATACACTTCTACAGCGAGGTACTTAATAAGTAAATATATTGAAACATATGAGTCCATTAATATCGTTGGTGCGGGTCATCGAATTTCTCCTCAAGTGGCTCAGTGCTATCTATAATTAATTTAACGGCAATTCCGATAGGAGTGAATTAATTAATTACCGAATCTATCAATATTTTTAGGTTATCATATATTAATCGTTTGGTTTCCAATTCTCTCTCTTTATGAGTAATTAGATCTTGCAAAGAATCTTGATCCAAATCAACAGGTCTTCCCCTTTGCAATTTAGCCTTAATTCTTGCTATTTGCGTGAGAACCTCATCAACAGTTATATTGCTTATCAAACGTTCTCCTTTTTCCTCAGTAGATTGCTTTGCTGCGTTAATCAGTTCGACAATTTTATTTTTCTCTGTCTGCATTATATATCAAAACTCATGAAAATAATTTTAAATCGATGTATATTTTTATACTTTCCTCGAATTGATTGCACTGCTCCGTTAAGTTTTTTAGTCTGTCTTTATTTAAAGCTTCATTATGATTAATCCTACGCAATTTTAGCTTCAGTTTATCTAAATCGGCCTAAAAAAATGGAAAATTCCGTTATGTAATGAATTGAAGAGAAAACTTATGTGGGATGGGCGGTAAATGTGATTATAAAAAAAAATATGTATCATACTCCTACAAGACATATATGGTGTCTCTCAAAGTACAAATTCTTTGTCCGTGCGAACTTTCTCTTTTTGTCGCTAATATGAGATTCATAGTCCATCTGCGTGAAATTTGCAAGTCCATTTAGCCGCGCTCTTAGCTTTTTAACTAATTTGCCTATGCTTGTCTGTCAGTTAATCTCAATGAAAGCTAGCTCTCTCGTTAACAATAATTGAAGTAGGTGAAGAACTGTAGGTGTAGAAGCTGGTAGTTCAAATTTTTGCCAAGCATTGAAAGCGAATTAAGTACAAATGTTTAGCCAGATCTTCTAAAAGTTTTAATCATCTGCATTCAACTCTTTCCAATAAAACGGCTATGTTTCATCCGCGCAGGATAGCATCTTTATTGTCCGACGTGTACACAATATAAGTTTCTTCACCCTCTTCGGAGTCAAAAAAAAAAAAAAAAAAAAAAAAAAAAAAAAAAAAAAAATAATTAAAAAAAGCAAACAAGATAATATTCGCTTAGAATTTTGTTTTGATAACCGTACAACGCTTTCTTTCGTTCGCAAGGTTGTACATAAAAAGGAGTCATTTTTTAGTTAACCATTTCTAAGCTGAGCTAATAGCGTTGCCATTTTTGTCAAATTAAAATCCAAACAGAATATTTTGGGGGTATTTTCTGAGACACTACATAAGTTAAATAATTAAAGCTTTCTCATCATTGTTTCACTCTTTTTTCTCAAACTCTTTTTAAGTCCAATTATAATTCGAGTTACTATAAATATTGAATTTGATCACAAGAAATCGTAAAAGTGGTAAAAAAGCAGTTCGTTTGAGCCATTTATGTGTTGTTTTTATTTAGCGACATGCTTTATAATTAAATAGATACTTATCATTGAATCGTGCAATATATCCATATATGGCAGATAAAAGAAAACGTTTTTGATTACTATTTAATTTAACGTATAAAGAAAAAATTCAATATTTATGCTAACAGAATTTTTTTGATGGATAATTAAACTATTTTATTATTATTATTATTGTTAAAACTATATAAAACGATATATATCAGTAAGCATATTTTTTTATTTATTTTATTTTAAAAAACATTGAGCACTAGCAACACAGGCTAACGGCTCTACTTTATAAAAGTACATTAGATATTGACCCTAGTAGTTTTAATAAAATAATAAATTGAACTATTTTAATATATTGTATGAACAACAAATTCTTTGTAACAAATCGTTCAAAGC
>CCAG010014701.1:0-23912 GCA_001077435.1 Glossina morsitans morsitans
GAAAGCGATAATCAACCCGAAAACTCTCTAACCAATACTTTTCTTACAGAGCAATTTATTAAGATCCTTAACATAGGGTTCAGTTTCGAGATATCAAAAATGCGGTAGCAGCACTTCGAATCTCAATTCATGTAATTTTGACTCTGCAGTCGTTCTCTTGTGATACAGCACATATTCTACACTGTGAGTGTACAACGCGGTACACATTTTCAGAAGAGCTTGTTCCCGCGAAAACTGTGATGCCAACTAGTGAATGCACTTCCATTTCGTATCTTTAAGATGTTAGCTAATTCTTACTTTCTATCTTTCTTTCGCTTCTGCATTATCGGGAAAAATTTTCAAGATTTTTTTTGGAATTTTTTGTTGTAATCGGTGTCCGAACGAGCTGATTTAAAATTAGCAAACCACCGTCAAGCTGCTGCATGTGACTTAACTGATTTAGAGGAAATTTGGATATTTTCACTATTTTGAAATTAACAAAAGTACCCACTGTATCATACCCACTGTAACTCGTGCACAAACGATTGGAGTGACATGATGACGACTGACAGGCATCGTCCAACGATGGCCACTTTTTAAAAATGATATGCATTTTTTTCTCAGAGATGACGTGTGTGTGTGTGACGCGGAAAATATATATATCGCTATACACTGGATATACTCATGTAAGTATGGTGCGCGTATGCCCTATCTAAAGTATATACGAATTGTTTCTGCCAAATAATTTCTCCTAAAGGGAAGACCGTTAAAATTGTTATGAGTTTTCAACTCTTCACAAAACTGCACTGTTCTTAGGTGGTCGAGCTCGAAAGCAAACAACAATGCGTGCGTATGATAGTATATGCGTTTTAATAACACGAAAAACAAGTGTACGCTTTAATAAGAAAACACTAACAAAAACAAAAGAAGGATCCGTTTAGTAGAGGCATCTGATCGCCTTCTTACTAACTTATGCTTTACCGACTGACTATTTACTCATTTCTCATTCGCTTTATTGTCGATTTTTCCATCCTCTTTGCAAATAGTTAAAGCAAATAGTTTTTGGTTACGGTTTCGTTTCTGTTTCGTTGGCTCTCGTTGTTCAATTTTTTACCAAGCAAAGGTAAGCGCTCGATAGCAAGAAAGAAATTGCATAACTTATCTGTACCTAAATCTCAAAGATATATGTATATGTACATATATATACATATATATTTTGCTACACATATATATATATAAGAGATCTTTCCAAATATGGTCAATTGAAATAGTTTTCGACAAGACGAACGTGTCTGCCCATGTTTTGTTTGTAATTGTAATTGTGCGCGTTAAACAATGTTATGAGTCACTTCCTCCACTGATTCCGTTTCCGTAGGCTTCCTGCTCGAACTAAAAATTGAAAAGTAATGTGTACCTTCTGGTTAGTGTTCTATATCATGTCACTATCTTAGCCGTCCCCCACCCAGTGAACGGCATTTACTTAGCTGGACATCAAGCCTGAATAGCAGTTTTGTAGTTGTGTGCGCTGGCATGACATGAGTGCTGAGGATGGACTTGTGGACTGTGTGGACTTGCCTTTCTGCGTTGGATAAATCACCTGCATGTGGGGTCTTTATCGTACAAGCATTAGAGAGAATCATCCTTGATTGGGAGATGCAATCATAGAAAACATAACTACATCGTATGCACCATATCCTAAATCTCTATTACTTTAATATCAAATCTTGTTTAGTACTCTTGTAAGTTCATGTTTTAAATTTGAATACCCGTTGCTTTCATGGGTGCATTTATCTTAGGAAACAACGTTTTCGATTCTCCTGTGATGATTGCGCTATATATATATATATATATATATATGTCTGCATTTTGCACTTAACAACTAAATGTTTGTTTTTTTTGTTTTTGTTTTTTGTTTTTGTTTTAATTATTATTATAAATCATTCATTTTTCGTAGACTTTCTCTTATGGAATTTGCAAAGTTTTTTGTTTTTAAGTATATGATGAGTGCTTAGATTTTTATTGTAAGCATGTATTTAGCAACATCCGCTTCTTTAAATCCATTTGTTTTGTTCTGATGCATCATTTTCCGCAATTTGTTTTCTTTTTTGTTTTTTTCTTCTTCTTTTGTACATACCCCGCATAAAATGTGGTTTAGTAACTTTGTTATTCTATATAGCACATGTATAGAACACATATGTATGTGCGCCCACTTACCGCCTGTTTGAAATTCTTTATAGGAAGTGTTTAGATAGATAGCTGAAAGCTACAGTTCATATACACTTCACATGCTCTATGGACATGACAATTTCATTTCATAAGTATTCACGATTCGTCTTAATCCAAATAAATGTATCTTGTGTCTTACATGTCCTTAATTTATAAGACATCGGCTCAATAGATGAATAGATAGATAGATTAGATAGATAGATTAGATAGATAGATAGATAGATAGATTCAATGGTTGAAAAGGTAAATCTTGTAGATCAATAGCACCATCTTTCATAGTCACGTTGTAAAGCAAGATTGCTTTTTATTGTTTTTATACGCCGTTGAATTCAAACACTGATGTTGTGTAACGTTGAGCATTCCGTTACTCTCCGTAACTTTGGATACTGCGTAAGTATATAAAAGCAAAAAGGCTATGCTGCGTGTATTCAAACGACTGCATTCAAAAAATAAGGGAAATTTTAATTTTAAAAATACATTTATTTTGTTAGGTTCATGCACATATCTCACGGACATTCTCTTTGCCAATTTATAATTTGATTATAACGATTGTATTTGTTTTTGTTGTTGTTGTTGTTGTTGTGACTGTTAGTGTACAAGGAATTTTTATGAAAAGAACATTTTATGAAATACGTAACACATGAAATTGCTTGTGCAGATACAAGGTGCAGGAAAATTCAAGAAAATCTTGTGATGACGATGAAACAAACAACAACGTAACCAAAAGTTAATAAGCGATAATGAAAGTAATGAAAGTAAGGCTTGCGACCGGCCAAAAATCAATCCATCAATCGGAATCGCTGATCGAAATATTAACAAAATCAAGGAGTTTTTTTTTTTTTTGTATTCGGCAATGCTCGATTAAATATCAGAGCATAGGTAGGTAGGTAGGTAGGTACTGTTCGAATACCAACTAAAAATGCTTCATTCAATTTATTATAGCAAAACTAAAAATCCTTTCGTCTTGTTCCAAATCAACTCATTTTTATTATTTTAAACACAAAGACCTGTCGGAACTGTTTGAATAAAAAAAATATGATATGCTTTGCATGGAGCGATGTGAGATGGGTTAAGGATTACGATCGAGCAACAGTTTTACAATCAAACGCATATTGTAAACCGAACCGGTTGTAACTCAACCGAACAACATTAAAACAAGTCGATAATGTTGTGTTAAAGAGAAAATTACAGAAGGAAATCTACAATACCGTCATCAACACTATTCTTCTATTAATCCTCAATTAATTCCACCTTTATATCCAACAAATGTCGAGAAAATCAAGATCGAAACATTTTCGAGAATTCGCCTTGGGCATACAATTGCAGCCCACCAATGGATCTTGAAGAAGTCTCCGCCCCCAACCTGCAGTTGTGGACAAATTCTTACTATAAAGCACATTCTCTGCGACTGCCTTAACTTTTCCTTGGCTAGAGAAGTATTGCATTTAAAACGATTAACCCTTTGGACTTTCTAAACTCAGGTTCACAACAGAATATTAATTCCATATATTACTTTATTAAAACTACTAGGCTCAATATCTAATGTAATTTTCGAAATTAGAGCCGATAGCCTCTGTTGCTAGTGTTCAAGGTCTTTTTTGCTTAGTCTAAGAATTTATTTAATTTGTCTAAATTATAATAATAATAATAATAATAATAATAATAATAATAATGTTGTGTTATGGTGCTCCCGTTATCATAAAGAGTTGCTTGCAGAAAGTCAAGCAGTCAGTAGCACGGAATTATCCACGAAAAAAATTTGCCATATTTATGCCAAAACTATTTTTGGACATGAAATTTCTATTAATCTATATATAATAACGACTGTTGCAGCAATCTAACGAAACAACCTTTCCATTGACGTTCGAAGCATAAAATTTTTCAAAAATAAAAATTCCACATAAGAGCAAATTTTTGAAAGCTAAAAGCTTCAATTGAGCAGACGTGCTTTGTTAGCTAGTAAGGGCACATTTCTTTCGCAGTCAATACTCCTTCTATTCCGCATTGTATTTTCTGCAGGACAAAAACTTAGACATCGCTCTGTGCAAAGACATGATATAAATTTCCGTACCGAGTCTTTTTTTGGGGGGCAAAAAAAATCTATCGCCATCTTATTCAAATTGGTATTACATTAGCATGTTGTTACATGTGCAATGAATGCTAAATTCTGCTGTTAATCGCTGCCGTCGTAGAGTAAATTTTAACGTATTTGTCGAGGCACATTAGCATTACCATCGATTGATGGTATATACCTCACATAATTATAAAGCAGTGAGAGTGCGGAAAACAACAGAGGAGAGCAACGAGAACTTGCGAAAGCTATTAGGTAGAGAGAAAGAATAAAACCTTGCTCTCAAAATAGTCATGAACAGCGAATCCGATGAAATGCGTTGAGTTTTATGTGCAATTTCCCTAAAAATGTTTCAAATTTTCTTGTGAAAGTTAGCAACAAAATTTCCAATATGTTTGCCCTCATTAGAGAAGAAATATTGTGCGCATCATTTCAGTCTGAGATAGATAGATATTAAAGCGTTCATTATTTCGGATGCACTTAAAAGATAAAATTTATTATAATAATAGCGAAGAGAGAGGATTTTGTTTTTTTGTGTTTTCTTTTTCTTTGCATAACAAACAAATACTTACTACAATAATAACAAATTTGCAAAATTGCAGACTAAAAATTAAAAATTTTTCGAAGCTGTGAGAAAAGTTAAAATAAATTTGAACAGTGTGTGCGTGTGTGTGCGCGTGTGTGTGTGTGTGCGCGTGTGTGTGTGTGTGCGCGCGTATGTGTGTGTGGATGTGTTGTGTGTATGTGTGTGTATGTGTATGTGTAAGTGTGTATGTGTGTGTGTGTATGTGTGTGTGTGTGTGTGTGTGTATGTATTCGTTACATTTATTACACATTTATTATAAAATTTCCTTAGAATCGTTTGGAATGTTTTTCGAGCGAATTTATTCTCAAAACTTTGCTGATTTACCGACCAACAACAACAAAAATTATTAATATTTTTCTTTTTTTTAATATGAATTATCAAACTTGTGATATATACGCAAATAGTAACTTAAAATGAACTTGAATAAGCGAAAATATGTACAAACACACGCGTCATTATTAATGCTTTTGCACGAAAATTAAATCAATCACTCAATCACAAGAAAACAATTCAAAAACAATAAGAAATAAAAATGAAAATAAAAATAAAAATGAAAATGAAAATAAAAGCAAAACCTAAACCACGTTTCTCTTTTCAACTAAATTGTTGCATAATTTTTGACCCCGTTTTACACATAAATGAAACGACGGGTAAAAAATAAATTTTTAATTTTTGTCCATTTTGTTTACATCGGTATTAGTTGCTAGAAGCCACTGCAGATGTAAACAAGCATTGTATTGTATTGTAGTGCGGTGAGCAACCCGTACTGAGCGTCTTTATGAATTCCACCATTTTCTTAGGCTCGGGGCGTCCCGCGACATTCGGCATATTAAAGTACGCTCGCCAAACACGTTTCCTCCGCTCCCTCGCAGAGTCTGCATGAATCGGTATCTGTAATGACAATATTTTTCAGGCGGTACATGAGCGAGCGAGTGAGCATCATGCAATTCCAATAAATCCAATAGCTTGCGTATTTTGCCGGAAGATTTAATAAGTCTTGTAGCTTCCCGTTGTCATGCGATTTACTTCCAATGGCTTGGTAATTTTCTTTGTGCCCATGCCATAACGATATTATCCTCTTGATGTGGCTCTTTAATATCCTACATAAAGGTTTCGGACCTATCATAGCGCTGTGGGCTCCCTTGCTGGCTAAACAGTCAGCATTGGGTTTGCTACGTTGGGTTTACGGCGAATCTTTTATGTCTATCAAGCTTATCGTTAATTCTGTGTACAATGGATCGGTTCTTATCAATCTTTTAAGACTCACTGACATACACAGGTGAATGGAAAAATTGGTGCGAAGTGTACTGGTCAGCTCTATGCCAGAGAAATTGTAAAAAATAGCTTCTATGAAACCCACATAAAGCTTTTACGTGCCGCAACACTTTTCAAAATTGATTCCGGGACTCCCGCGTGAGCTAGTTCTTGAACTGAATGTTGAGCGCTTTCATATTGTTTTAGTAGCTTTTCAATGTGGACAGTGAAATAGGCACACCCTCCTTAAGCATTTTGTAATATTGGGATAAGGAAATGCGGCATAAATTTTTATTTTTATACTAATATTAGTTGGGTCGATCACATCATCGTAGCGAAAGAGAAGGGTATCTAGTTCAACAGCCGCATCACTAGGTTGGTCATATAACTTCATCGCGAATGCTCTAAACTCCCAAAAAAAGTATTGAGAGACGCCAAGCGATTAAAGAAACTTCTCCTGCTTTCGATAATCGCACGATATTTTTAGCAAAGAGAGGTCCCTTCAAGTCGTCTAGAGCAGTTCGAATGAATGGTTAATTGTTCTATCATCCCGAACTATTCAACGGTTATTGGCTGCCAATCTACGAAAAAGAAACCGGATTTTGAATTTCTATCTCGCTGTTACAGTCGTGGTGCGTTTGCCAGACCCAAAATAACTAATTAAACGGCAGTTAATTCGAAAGTCAAAATTGATTTCATATAAAAGAAACTAACAAATCACTCAATAAGTTCGTAGGATGCCATATAGATGTCGCCACTATTGACGAATCCATACGCATTTCATTTGAAGATTGCTACGCTCCATAAATCGTATGAACTCGTCAATAGTCAGCCTACCTCTGCATGAGATCCCACGAACGTGTTGAGCGTGGTGTTACATTAGGAGTTTGCGAAAATTTTGATCAGCCACTTCTACAGGTAAAAATGATAAGGAAATGGGAACAGAGTATATAACGGTTCAATTCGATAGTTTTGACCTTCTTCTACATAAAATAATTTTCATTTAATTTATTCAGTGTACGCCGACGCTACTCATGGAGCACTGAAAATTCTTCTTCTTCCAATTTCATTGCTTTTGTTGTTTATTTGCAGAAATCCGCTGTCGAAGCCCACCAAACACATTCAGAAGCTTATAGTGATGCTGTTCCATCATCTAATCCAATTGTCACTTGTTGCAAGAGTTGTCCAGAATGCACTACTATAGCTCGAATGGGGTAGTTCTGTTACGCCTACCGTTTTCACTAGACATGGCGTCTTCTGATTACCACTTGTTCAGATCGGTGCGGCATGGCTTGGCTGGCATGCGAGTCCGCCAATTTGAACAAGTGCGAACATGGGTCGGTGGGTCGATCGCTGTGCTTTAAACAGGATATAGCCATGTTGCCAAATGTTGTAGAAACTGATGGAAACTATTTTGATTAATATATATATTGCTCCGATTTTCCGCAATAAATGCATTTCCAAGTGCATTCTCCAAGTGAAAAAGTGATCAAAATTTTGGCAAACACCTAATACCCCGACTTTTTAAAAGAAACGAGAGCTCGTGCGCAAAAATGTGACAATGAACAATTACAAAAGTTATGGTCGGCTATAGCCGAACTTTTCATTCACCTTTACTTATAAAAAGAATGAAAATAAATAAACTTTCGATACTTTTTACTATTAAGTGGTCGTGAGCGATTTTTCCCATTTTTGCAATTAGCCGTAAAATATATATAGAGAAATTTTTATCAATGTATCCTTTGTAGTTCATGAATAATGAGCAAAACACCTTTTTTCCTCGCCTTCGAATAGAAAAAGTGCGTTCAGTAATCAAGCGCTTCTGTCGATTTGGTTCACTTTCGACACAAAACCTACAAGAATATCGGATGTGTTTCCGAAATTTGAAGCTGATATCTTAATTTTTAGCACAGACAGAGGTGCAGATGGGTAGTTCGACAGATGGACAGAGGGAGTAACATGATGATATCGATTGGGAATTTCATATTGATCAAGCATACACACATTAAACACGATGTGTGAAATCCCTTTCTGAAATCCCGTGCAGCAAATGTCTTAACAAAACGAATATATCTCCAAAAAAATTTCATTACAACGGTTACCCTTACCCTTAACCGTGGATTCAACTGGTTATGCTTAAGTTGAAAGTATCGCTCGTTCAAATATATTCTTGCATGAGTGCGTGGAGAAAAGAGACAATATTTTAATATATATTTGATAAAAAATAATTCAGGCGATTATAATACAATAACGATCACGAACACGATCAATAAAATTTTTAATTTAAAAATTTTCCCCCGAGAAGAAAGACAGCTCGTGAGTTTTTTTTCATAATTTTTTTTACGTTTTACGGGACGCTTTAAATACTCAAGCGACTGTAGGCAAAAAATTTCATCGCGGATCGAATTCTTGACCTGACTCGAAAAGTCGACTGTTTAAGTAAAGTTACTACTTAAAAGTGCTTAAAAGCCTTCCATTGCACAAAGCTTTAATCCCGTTTTTCTTAATACTATGTTTGTTGAGCCATTGGCCGTATCTTATAAGTCAGGTCTCGACGGATTTGTTCGAAAAATGAAATCTTTTCGGATTTGTTCGAAAATCGATTTCATTTTTTTACTCTGCATCACTTGTGCGGCACTTAAGTTTATACGAATATATACAACACTCAGAAATACTTCAGATCGACCCTTTCATCTAAACTTATTTATCCATCAGTTAGCTTTTTGATCTTCCTTTCTCACGTTCAACCTATAGGCCACAATCTTGGAGATATTTTGAAGAAATTTGGTACACTAACGTATTCTGACGCCAAAGACGAACACTATTGGAAATGATTCGAATCGCATCACTTTTTTGATCGCTCCCATACAAAGCTTTATTTTGAAAAGTCGTTATATGAAGGGGTGTAGGGTGTTTTAGGGTATTTAATAGTGGGCCGTGGCTCACTATAAGGTTTTCGTTGATTTGCTAAATCAACACGAATTTTTCAAAATGAATTTGTTGTCACCCTGGCGACTAAGTGTTACCTTTTAAAAGGTCCGGTCTCTTATTTGAAGCGATAGTTTCTTGACTTCCAAGCAAAAAGGGGCAAATTTTTATAGTAATTCCTTTCCAAACTAATTGTTGTATCTCTTACCAGATGTGTCATGGCAAGGACAGGGCTGTTATTAAATCAGTTTGCATAAGTCAACCAGTGCAGATGTTTATGTCAAAAATTAAGCTAAGCTGTTACAGAGATTGTTGTGCGTGTATCGATCGATAGATAGAAACCTTCTAATGTGTAGAGGTGCCACGAAATTTAATATGACACCTTAAAAGACTCGAAAGGGGTAGGCAAAAATTAGTTTTGGGCAAAATATTGTTTTGTTCATCAACATAGTCGCCTTAAAGGATGATACAATAAGTCCAACGCTTCTCTAGCATTTCGTTGCCTTTTTCATAGAACGATGCGTCCAGACTCTTACAAAAAAAAAGCCAACTCCACAATAATCTCATCATTTGATCTAATTATTTTCTCCTGAAGCATGCTTTTAAGATTTGTCAACGGCTAACAGTTGCTAGGGATTAGATCTGGAAAATATAATGGATGGGACAGTGATGCGAACTTCAATTGATGCAATCTTGTCATGTCGTGTAACTTTCACGATAAGTAAACGCGGCCCCATTTGGTAAAACAGCTTTCTCATGTTCAAATAGTCAATACATAGCCTTTCGATACCTTTACGGTGTTAAATAACTCCTGCAAGTCTACAACTTTTAAGAATAATTCTCAGGACTTTGTTGATGTTTTCTAAGGTAAGCATCCCTACGCACTGTTACGCATTCATCTTGTGTGATCGTTACGAACTCGTTTAAAAAGACCAAACTTCCGATAAATGTTTGTTTCCGACGGATAACACCTTTTTAAGTTAATGCTGAGGTTTGAGCAGCTTCCCCACCACGACCCACAAGAAATTCAGATTTTTCCATTTTTCCATTCCATTGTTGTGAACATAAAAAAACTAGCGTCACTTTCGTACACGGACGATCGGAACGATGTGAAATCGTACACTGACTGACTGATTTAAGAGATACCCATAGACAAATTCCTAGAAAAATTCAGAAGTCTATTTGAAATGTCGGTGTATGAACACTTAAATGTCGAATC
The DNA here is from genome assembly GCA_001077435.1 of Glossina morsitans morsitans. Lineage (NCBI taxonomy): Eukaryota > Metazoa > Arthropoda > Insecta > Diptera > Glossinidae > Glossina > Glossina morsitans. The sequence continues at coordinate 10,264 of CCAG010014701.1, forward strand.
AAAATCAAAAATTACTTGTATAACAAACTGTTCAATATGGTTTTTCGTGGTTTGTCGTGGTTGTTCATTCTCTTTCCGTACGACTTTTCGAACAAACAAGAGATCCCTACCATTTACGGAAACATATAAAATTCTCCCATTCTCTAAAATCAATCAAATTTTCTTGGCCGAATATTTTTATGTGTTTTATCACATAATGGACGCACACACTGACCTTCTTCGACAAAAGTGTATTGAATCACAAATTATTGCAATCACTGCCCCCATATAACGCCTTATTTTAAAAGAAATTTTTACAATTTTAAAATTTCTCGACAAAATTCCTGAGCAATATATTTGATATGTCGATGCACTAAATAGATGAGAAAAATTTGCATGAAATGGGGCAACCTTTTGATTAAACCTTTAAAGGTCTCATTTTTAACATTTCTCGATGAAAATTGGCTTAAAGAGAAGAGAAGTCGACATAAAAACTAATTGCACTAAGTAAAAGTGTACTTTTACATGAAAACACGACGACATTTTTGGTGTATTATCACAGAAATGTCTGTCTGTTCGTCTGTCCATTTAATGTCTGTCTATGTAAGTATGTGTTCAAACTACAGGTCGCAATTCTTGAGACCCAAGGACGAATGCTATTGAAAATGTTTCCGATTGGTTCACTTTTTCGATCACTCCCCATATAACGCCCGATGCTGCAAAGTCGTTATATTGATAAAATTGTAATTTTTTTAAATTTTACGGCAAAAATGGCTAAGTACTAGCATATCGGTATTCGAAATTGGTATGAAAACTTTGGACCGGCTGGACCAATTTTTTCAACACCCTCTCATATAACGAAAATTGAAGTTCGTATGACAAAAAGATCAAATTTTCAATTGCTTCATTACGAAAATTAGATTAAAATAGTAATTTACGATAAAATAATTTACTATATCGACTTTGGACCATCTCGGCCCATTTTTTGCATCCCTAAGGTATAGCTATAGATTTTCATGGCAATTGATACTTTTTTTTGAATCTTACAAAAATTTTTGTTTTTTAGGCCGAAAAGGTTCAAGGCTTCACTATTTCATGACACTAGTTTGATATAAAAATTAGCTTTCCTGAATTTTGAAAACTTACTATAATTTTTGAAGCTTTCGGGAAAGTGAGAGAGAGTTTGCAAAGAGGTCTAATTTTCATATGAAAATAGGGTATGATTTTTGTTTCCTTTGGCAAACATGAGAATTGTGTTAGACAATGTGGGCCTAGCCCGACTGTAATGTTGTCATCTGTTGTGTTTTTTTGTTTAAATTACATTATGTATAGGAACATAGTTATTTTATTGAAACTTTATATTGATTGGAAATATAGTGTAACTCTACTGACAGACAACATAGGGAAGTGTTACGTGTTTCTTATTGAGAAACGCTTTCATTTTCACTTACCTAAGTCTAAGTGATATAATTATATATGTTATTTAAAATTTTCAATTATAATTTGAACTTATAAGGAAAGGAAGGAGGGACAACTGCTATGTGTATGTGAGTGAAAATAGATCAGTTGTTAAATTGTATTAAAAATTTGCAATGTTTATGAATACATATAAAATACGGTATATCTGTGCTCCCCTTCCTCTCTACTACCCTTCCATGTAAAGCTTCTGAATCCACGCTTCTTATTTCAATCTCACTTTGATAATATTAATGTGAAGTAGATTTTATTTGCTTTATTCATACAAATGTCGATTTTCTCGAGTTAAAGCCATTTCCATTTCTCTTAAACTCATCCAAGGTATAAAATTTTCAAAACGTATTCAAATGTATCTGTGAAAAACTGTTGCCCTTTAAATCGAAGCATTGCGTGAAAACGTACGTGGACGAACGTGTCTTTAGTGAAAAGGGCGTTGAGAGGGCAAAGTATTTGAAGTTTGAATATTAGCAACAAATAAGAAAATTTGTTTTATTGGCATAACAAACTTGGAATCTATGGCAATTTAAATTATGATTTCAATCGCATGTACATATCTATTATATGAAGAAATTTTATCAATTATTTCACTTTTGCTTCATATCATTATTTGCTTCAATCAGACTGAAATATCCTTTTTGATCGATTTTATGAATGAATATATATCGGCATTTCCGGTTCCGGTTATCGTTATTGCAAACGCAAATCTGACTATGTTTCGCTTCATACTAAGAATTTCAAAATTTTTTACTCATTTAATCACACTTTAATTGTGAACCCATAAAGTTTCTAGTGTGATTAATATTTTTACTTCTTCACTGGTGCTAGCTACCAGATCGATCTGAATCGAATTAAATAGAAATGAAAAAACAAGTTCAAGTCCAAGTTCAATTGTCTCGCGTCAATATAAAGACATCCCTTTCGGTCGTCTTCAAATTTAATACATGACGAAGCAAAGGACGAAGCGACGCGACCACCGATACGGGAATTTGGTTTATAAAACTTTAGATACCTAGTTGGTTACTACACTTGTTTTACTTGACTACTGGCAGTAATTCACAGTAAAGGCATTATGGTTCAAAGCGTCATGGTGCCTTAAGCGCTAATTTGAATGGAGCTAAATTTTGTTACGAAGTTTCTTAACAATCGACACTACATACATAATTGGCGACGAATGATCTATAGAGCGTTCTGCTTTTGTTGTTGTTTTTCTTTTCTTTACTCATCTGTAAGGTTAAGGTTAAATTACAACAGCATATCTTATTTAGTTAATAAGCAGGTTTCTGTATCAGTCTTAGTCCAACTAAAAGATTGTTTTCATCTAGCAATTGTTATGTCTGTTGATTTTGTTTATCACAAACAGATTGAATCTGATATCATATCAAGGTAAATAAATATGACTCTTTTTAAGTCAACTACGGATCACGGATCACAGTTAAGAGTTAAGCGTAGTTAACTGGGATTCGTATATTACAGTAGTATCTTAGTAGGGGTTTAAATTGCTTTTATGACACATTGACTGTGAATTTTTCGCGTTACGCGCCTCTTAAGTTGGTTGAAACTGCGCCTATGTGCCCTCCATTGTGGACGAAAGAGTCTAATCTCCTTGGAAACCGTAGAACCAGACTGTTTCAAAAGTTTAAGAGGCACGGCTGCCCTATTGCTTTCTGTTCCTACTTGGTTGCCAAATAGAGGTTCGCTACACTCAACAATAAGTGTTACTCACACTTTTTACAAACAAAGAGACTGAACTTTAAAAAGAATCCCAAAAGTTTTTCTAGTTTGTTAACTTAGAAAGGAGGGTTTTTGGTTTACCGTCACATATGCATGCATCTTGGTGATATGGAATCTGGGTCTGATATGAAATCAGACAATTGAACAATATATATATTATATTGAGAATTATTTTATTACATTTAAAGTTTTTAATGCCCTAGGTGGGCAAAAACTTTTCCTGTCTCCCCGGTCTGGATGGCATCCCTTCGAGTATCCTAATCATTTGCGCGGATGTTTTAATGAAACCGCCCTTACAATTTGCTCGCCACGTCCTTGGCTCATTCAAAAATGGCATGCAAACCTATGTTATTTACACTGACCTTAGTAAGACGATCGATAAAGTTAGTCAGAAAGTTAGATTTTAATTCATGGCCCTGTAAATTGGTTTCATTCTTGTCTCTAATGTATGCTGACCATGTCAAGCTGTGTCTCTCGTCACCAAACTTCGAAAACTTCCATCTCGTCCACGATCAATATCTATTTTGAGTATCGGTTAGATGGTGAGCCTTTGGTGAGCCACGTCGTCATTTAATCATCTGGGTGCACTTTTTGATAGAAAAGTGAAATCTGCACACGGTTTCATTACAAGCTCGAAAAGCATCGAGCAACTTCGATGACGCTTACGTTACTTAGGGTCTCTACACGACTTTGGTAAAGTCATTTAATTGAATATGCGTCTGTCATTTGATCTCTCAGTTGCAATTATTTGAACTTTGATACGGTTCAAAGAGTCCAGAAACAACTCCTCTTGTTTGCCTTGAAAGGAGTACGTACGATGGGATACTAACAGGACCCTACCTCCCTAAGAAGATCGTTTACTCTCGATCCAACTCTTGATTCTTTTGAAAAACTTTTTGAAACTTCTTCAAGGTGAAATTTCGTCGTCAGTCGTCGTTGTATGGTAAGCTTGTTTTTAATATTCCTACAAGAGTCTCAAGGAATTGCATCCGCCTTCGGTCGTAGCAGTTTATGAGTAACGATTAACTCTTTTCTCCTCCTCCTTTCCGCACTCTTTTTAAGCAATTTAATGACTTTTATTATTTACTTTCGATGAACGATTCAAGCGGCTATGTGTGAAGTCGGCCGTCCTTAATTTACGTTATTACGAAGACTCCTCCATTGAATGTAATTCGTCTTAGGGCGAGTCCTTGACTCCCGTGACTTCATGCTTTGCCATATACATTTTAATGAAGTGTTTTGAGCTAGGACTCATTGTTATGCCGACTTGATGAGTTGACGTGTACAAGAGAAAGTAAAGAAAACTTGATCCATATACAAAAAGAAAGGTCCTATGATTGCGATGTCAGTTAACTGCTTCATTGTTCGTCTGTTCCATCTTTTTTTATCCGTTATAGTCAATTTCCGCGATTATACATTCATGCACGCACACTACCCTACCTTCACTACACCATTGTCTTCACAGTCGAATTGTTACACCTTTTCTTTTTCTTTTTTCCATTTCTAATTTTTAATAATAACATCTTTTTTTTTTTGTACATATAATAAACAAAAAAAAAAAAAAAAGCATTTACTACATTTCAAAATTATAATTTCACTCTTAAAGTTGATTATGCGTTGTTTGCCATTTGCAACAATAGAAATTGCCCGTGACATCACATAGCAGCGTCTTAAGTCGATGTTACCGGCTTGACCAGCAAATATTTATCGATACCGTTGACCCACACATGTATTTCCAGATCCATCCATCCATCCATCTTCCATCCATCCAAAGGGTACATTTATAATTGTCATCAAACACATGAGTAATAATGACGATGAAAAAAAATGATGTTGTAATGAAACTTTTTCTTTATTGCAACAAAATGTTTTCTTTTTTTAAATAATTTTTTTCTTTTGAGTTTTTGCACACAACGTTTTTAACAAATAAGTCTTAATGAAGTAAAAAAAAAAAAAAGTAGCCAGACGTTTCCTTTTTTCTTTTCCTGCAAACTTTATTTACACTGGAGGGTGTATAATTTACGAAGGGCTGAAACACAGCCGTCCTCCTTCACTGCTGTCGGGCGTCCTTTTATCTGTTTGCACTTTTCGCATTGACTTGTCCTTTGTGCTTGTCGATGACTTAGTCGATGGCAATATGAGAGTAGCAACGTAGTCTGTGGTTTTTCCACAGTCCACCCATACGTATGCACACGGATTTCGTACTATTTCTCATTTCTTCTTTTTGAATGTACGCAGAATTATGAAGAGAGATAAATATTCCGTTACGGTATTCCGTTATTGTATAAAGCATTGCTCACTCTTCTGAGAAGCAAAGGAATAAAGCAGACCGACAGAACCGCCTTACACCTTATTACACCTATATACGCGGCCGTTGCAACCTACAAAATGTTATCATGTGTAGTTTCGTCCCCATTACCAAAGAAAGATTGAATCATTCCTTTGACTATTCACTTGCTTTAACATAGAATTACTGTTACTTAAGCGATGGGATTAGCTTTGCTTCTCAGTCTTCATTTAAGATAAATATTTTACTTTTAGTTTATAATCATTTTTGTTAATAATTTTGAATTAAACGCCATGATCCAGTTTAAATTAGGGAATTAAGGGGAGGATGGTCATTGCCTGTTAGTTGGCTTTTGTGCACTCGGACGAGATATGAATCGTTCTTTACTCGATTTAATCCGTCGAAATTGTATTTACTGTTAGTAGTTTACCTTACATTGTCTGTCTGCATGCAGCTAATCATGTATTTAAGCAAATAAATAAATAAATTTTCGAATAAAAATTATATAAATAATACAATCTTTGTGAGAATCACACACACTACAACAATCATTGGTTTTCGAAGTTGACACCTTTTCTTCAACTCTTTTACTAAGAATACATCCTTAGTCCTGCATTAGAGGGATGAACACCCCAACCTATAGGGATGTTTTTTACCTTCCTCTCCTTTTGCTTTGCCCGACGTAAACAGATGAGAGAAGACATACTTGAAATTTCTTATTTGTTACCAATTGCGGCAACATACAAACATATTCTCTGATCAATTATTTTGCAAAAGTTTCTCATTCAATCGCTTTTCACTTTATAGTTTTGTGACGTTGTACGGAAAACAGTAAACAATATGTAAATATATAAATAAATAACTTGAACAATAAGTTTTAATATGTCAAAGTTCAATTCGAAGGTTGTCCAGTGGTTCACTCTATATATACATGAAATTATTGAAAATACTTTTATACCCATCACCGAAGGATGAGGGACATATCCATTCTGTTAAAACGTTTTCAACGCCCAAACGAAGCTTTAGAGACCCCAGAAAGTACACATATACTCATAATCAGTATCAGATTCTGAATCGATTTAAGCATGTTCAGTGTGTCCGTCTACCCTGCGTCTGCGTAATGTCTGTTGTAAAGATTCTCCGGTCTGTAAAAATGAAGCTATCGACTCCAAATTGGGCAGAAACATTAGAAGTTCGTGCATACAGGACGGTATTGAGAATGGGACTAAATCGCTCGAAGCACACACCTGCCTACAGTACCGCGTAAGCTGAAAACACTTTTGTTTTTCAAGAGGAATAAGAAATTGAAGAAATTTTGTTCATTACTCATAAACTGTAGCAGATAAGTAAGTGCACGCTGTAGCATTTGTGCATAAAAATGGAAAAAATTGACCACGCCTACATCAAGATTTAATTATGTATGCATAAATGTATGCAAATTCTTGGTCCGTTTCAAATCTTGAATGCACCTAAACATGTCTCTCTGTTTGTCTGTCCATCTGCTTGTTTGCGTAATTTGCAAAAGAATTTAGAATTGGCCTAAACTTTTCAAAGTACACGCCATATGGGCGTTGTAGGCGTCCATATGGAAACAAGATATCATTTTTGTGTTCTATAATAAAAGTAAAGATTGTGTTAGACAATGTGGTGTAGAGTATTTTAGGGCCGGCTTTCTTGTTACACCTACGTGCGTGAAGTAAGAGGACATCTGTCAGTTGTGTATTCCATTGTTATTAAGCGTGCAGTTATAATGTGAATTAGAAAGAACAATAAGCAAGTAAATCCGCGAGAGATAAAAGTCTGAGAATAATAAGGGACAATACACAGCTCAATTCTGGGCTTGCCCAGACTGAGGTAGATTTTGCGAGGTCTACGGAATAGAAATTTCTTCATGGAATCACCGGCGTCAGTTTGCGTACTCTAGCTATTAAGGAAAATTCCATGTCCTAGTCCGGTTTTTTTAGGTAGCTAGACAGATAATTAGGGTTAAAGGTATATATATATATATATATATATATATGTAGTTATGTAAAACAGGTTTATGTTTATTTTGTAAAAAACTTTCAAAGTGATCGGTCCAACTTAACCAACTTAAGGGTATGATTGAAGCTGAACTGACACATAACGATTCGTGAGATTGCAGAAAAAGTTTAATTCATCAAAAACAACAACAAATTTATTCCTTATTTACAAGAAAAGTTGTTCTAGTGCATAGTGAAAAACCGCACGAAATTGCCAAAGTTCGGTGTCACTGGTGTGGTTGATTAACAAATTAAAAGAAAAAAAACTAGTTGCACTGGGAGAGAAAAAGCGAATTCTCTTTCCTTTCGATATTTCGCGAGGATATTCATTAAACGTAGCGACATAAGAAATAATGAATGGATTCATAGATGAATTGCTTTCACAGTTACAATATTCTCCAGACTGTTGTCTATTTGGAAATCTCAACGATAGGCATCCGAGGAATGTATTGCTTGCTGAATTCGTCGACAAATCCTATTATGTGAAACACACAAGTTGATTGGGAAACCATTGTAGAAGAAGAGAATTGTATTTTCCTTTTTACCCTTACCCTTAAGCCTCTCCGTGTGCAATAATGTGTCAGGTCTTAGCAAGAAAATATTTTTCTCTTCCCAAAAATTCGACTTTTCATCTTTCACGATTTTAAATATTCTTTGCATTTTTTATTTGTTTAGATGTAAATGCGCAAACAAAATATTTGAATATAAGCATAGATTAAGGTTAGCGTATTGAAGTAAACAAAATGTTTGATATGAAATGGTTACCGATTGCGTGTGGGAGCTTGGCTCCTGCTCTCATCCCTCCTGCTCATATAGTCGTCCTGTGGTATTTCTGGGAAAATTACGCACGTTACGTTGATAAACATTTTTGTACCTGCTCCTGCTGGGATACAGTATTTAAAGGTCCCTATGAATCGGGGGTTGCTGCCTACAAGCATATGTACTTCAATGCTACTCAAAATACTTTTAAAATGTGGCTGCTAACGGTATTTGCTGTTATAGCGCTATACGAATGCATTAAGCGACTGATTACATTAATTATGCAACAACGTATACGCTACACGATGCTAATATTATTCAGTCTGTCCATATTCTCTCATTATTATGCATGGTGGGCGTATATGAACTACTATAACGATGATTATTATCACCAATGGAATCATCAATTATTCTTTACGGTAAGTTTAAAGTAATCATGTTATATACAATGAGTCTCTTTACTATTGGGTGAGACAGGAAAAACACGTTTCCAGGTTCATTTATTCCGTTACATTTGCTCTCATCATCACTTATCCCATTAAGAATTGGGCGTTTTTCCTGGCGAATTCTAGCCTTAGTTTCCTATTACGTTCGTGTACGAACGGCTTACGGCCGGCATGGTAATGGACATGTTATAGTTTGATATGCTTTGGGCCAATCGACTCGGAAAATTCGTGTTAGCTAAAGAAAGGAAAAGTGAAGTTTCGTTTAATTCAAGAATAGCTCTTATATAACTGGTGCAAAGTGCTTCAGTGCCCTCTACCCCAATCATCAGCAAATGAGTCCTATCAAAAATATGTGGGTTGAATTGGACCGCCATGTACGAAAACCCTCAATCCCTTCCGTCGAAGACAGAAAAAACCGACTATACGAGGAGTAGGGCAAGATCCCTAAAGAACACACAAGAAAAATTATAGAAAATGCGTCAAAACGTTTAAATGACTTTAGTAAGCAAGGAGGAGAAAGATGCCAGACCAAATATTAATTTTTAATAATACGCTGTTTTTCATCTTCGTATCCTTCCATATATGAAAAACAAGTCCAATATTAACGACGCTATGTTCTTTGAATTCTTTTGAATTATTTAATTTTCTTTTCTGTTGGAATAATGTTTTGTCCGTTTTCTTCTTCTTCTTCTTATTTTAATATGTATTCCCTAGTAGTACAAAATAGTTGAAAAAAAATGATGTTTATGTTTAGACAATGGACCAGATTTACCAAGCGTTTATTTTTTGTCAAGCGAAAGAACACAATACTAATGAGACTCACTGTACGTTTGATGATGAGATAAAGTATATATTACTGCTGTAGTATATGTTTATAATATTAGTTATGTAATTCAAAGACATCTTTGTAAAGATGAATAACAGAATAAGCAGCTCAATGAAATCAATCATCGAAGAGAAAAAAAAACTTGTGTGTATTGTGCATACAACATACGTTGTATTTAAGTCAAATGCTCTAAAAAATGTGTGACACGAATACCTCTATTGTTCCTTGGAGCAGCATTGATCAAAAGTGAAGTGAAAAGCTGTACTCATCTTAGGGCCGAGTCTTAGAAAGCCATTAATCGATTTCAAGGTACTTTGGTTGATTGCTTAGCTTAACCTAAAGCAATAAAAAACAACTAAGAACATTATAGTCGGACAACGCGCACTATTACATACCCTACACCACTTCGCCTAGTCCAGCTATTCACTAGTTTTGCTAATAATACTCCACATTTTCCACTACACATTTTTTTCGCCCAAAGGCACTATTTTCATGAAAGCCCGCAGAGAGCCCGAAAGAGTTTGGACTCCGAAAAAAAATAGGCCTCTGTAATCCACATTCACTAACGTCAATTTTTTTTGCTGGACGCTACTATGAATTAATTTTCATCAAAAAATAAATAAAAATTAACCCTTTTTCTGAATGACTTACTTCTCATGGGACATCCTATACGGAGTGGGAGTGGGACGAACAAATAAACCAATGTGGTTTAAATAAGGTCTACTCAAAATTTTTTATTTAATTACTATCGTAAACAAAGTTTCATCCAAAGACGATAAACAATTAGGCTTTTTGGCACATAATGGCATGAGTTGGTGTCCAAAAAATAGTCCTACGTAATCCCAATTTGGTAAAATAGATTGCTTGTCAATGTACTATTATGAGCCAATTTTTACCATGCAATATTGGCAACTGGATCTTTTTACCATGTAAAAATTCAATTTCCGTAGGAACGGTTATATGGGGGGGGGGGGGTTTGAAAAAATTGCCCCAGCCAGTCCAAAAGTTTCATAGCAATTTGGATTGCCGAACTACCGCTACTTAGCCACTTTTGCCGGGGAATTTTAAAAATTACAATTTTTCTTCCATATAACGACTTTTCAGAATAGGGCGTTAAAGTGGACCGATCCGAACCATTTTCAATAGGATTCGTTCTAACGAAAAAGCACGTCTATGCACAAAAAATCCATTAAAATATCTGACAAATTGCGACCTGTAACTTGAACACAAATAGAAATAGATCGATCGATTAGATCGATTTAGAATATGATTCGATGAATCGACCGGTATAATAAAAGACGGATCTATTTTAAGCCCGTTTGGGTGTTACATACGTCCGCACTAACTTAATATACTCTGCACCTCAAGCGGTGCGTGGTGTAAACATACAGAAATCCGACTGTATATAGTTTTCTTTCTTGCTCTTCTTTGTATTAGAATATCGAAAACTATGCAGCGATGCTCCTTGGAAGTGTATTTATTAGTTATTAACGCGATATTTAGAATGCAACCATTTATTGTTCATTTAGAAACACTATGTTATTTTAGATAGAGCTACAAATTATTTCTCATATGGTTAGGTGTTGAAGTTTAATAACGCGCTTACTTGCTTGGATGTTGCAAAGTTTACAACAGTCTCGTGTTTTCTAGATAAGCTATCTTCGGCGATATGGGTAAACTACAACACAAAAGATTGTGTTCAAATCGAATATTGTTGTTGTTGTTATTGTTGTAGTTGTTGTTGTTGTTGTTGTTGTTGTTGTGTTTTTTTTAAAGAAAGTTTAACCAATTTTTTTTAAATACGTTACAGATAACCGAGTTCATAGCTACAACAATGGTAATGCAATTGGCTGATAGCACCAATACAGTGACATCGAAGAAAATTTTCTGTATCGTTGGCATTGCTTTATTGCATATAATTGCTAGCAGCTTTGATCAATTCTTTCTTAATGTAGTCCGCGGAGAAGGGTATGCACATCAAATTATACGTGATATTGGCTTTATGGTACCCGATATAATGCAATTGATCATACCCTTGTGGCTGTTAAAGCAGACACGCAAGGAATCATTTATCACCCGACCTTTCTACAGAGACCACAATTTACGCAAAGATATCATAACCACGATATTCTTTGTCTTGGCCTTGTTCATGCTGTGCAGCATTCTGTGAGCAAGAGTTTTCGAACTGTACATCATAAATCTACATAATCATCAGTAATTACGGCAGCAAAGAGTGCAACAAACATTAGAGCTCGAAATTGACACTAGACTTAATACTAATAATGGCTTAGTTTTACCAAACAACTGGCTGGTTATTCAAGATATATATATTTTAAGGAGTCTAAATACTGTGTTAGACCACGTCTGACAATAAACTCTTATCGTCATATTCAAAAATTTCTCATTCTCTTAAATAGTAAAAAATTGTAATTCCACTCAAGAACTCCACTACAGAACTGAAGCAAGTGTTTTCGTATATGTATGTATGCTGCTAATGAACATTCATTTTGTGATTATTTCTGACGAAGGGAACATTTTTCCTTTTGAAAAACATATATACATATATACATATATATATATATATATATAAATCAACATCGTAAATACAAGAATATATACATTACGTGCACATAAAAGAAAACCCATAACTAGTCCGCGACTATCTAGTACGACATTTTTTCAAGAAGAAACCAACGAAATTAAACCTATATATATATATATTTATACACATATATATATATACATATATATATTTTATTTAAAAAAAAAAAAGAAAGATCCCCTGACATCCATTAACACCAGAACCAACCAACGTTTTGCATACTCATAGCTATTTCTACCAAAAGGCATCATTTTTATCCCCAGTTATTGTCGACTTGCCGCAGTCGCAACTATGAAGCTGAAGTTTGACGCGAAACTTTCCTTGATCGATTAGGAATGCAATGTGAAGAAAATTGCTGCGACTCACCATAAATGAGAAAGTAAAAGAACCTTGAAAAAAAAAAGACGATCATTTCTTGCATATATTTTCGTCTATAATTTTCGATACCGTTAAGATATTTCTGAAAACCTGTAACCCCCAAATGCTCGTCATACTCTATCTGCTTTATTTCGGAACCGTTTTTTTGAATGTCGAAAACGATTAAGAACTATCACAATGACCTTCCCGATAGTTCTATAGCAAGCTATGTTCTGAAATAGACAGAAGTTTTTCGATAAAGCGCATCCTATTGATGCCACCTATTTGATGACTGACTATATTTCAGATATGCAGTGCAGATATGCTTGCATCAATGACATGCTGGCGCGTTCTCCTTTCATCGGCTAACGTATTTTTTCGAATAACTAGAAATCACAAGATGGGAAATGAGGCGAATACGATGAGTTAGTTATTCATTGTTAAAATGCGTTCTTTTTTCTTTAAAAAAATCATTTACGGATTTGAGTTGTTCTGGGCAATCGATAGATTGAATCGTCAGTAAATTTATTCGATTTACAAAACGTGAAGCTAGGCCCAACTTTCGATTCAAATGGCGGCAAGTTGGTATTTATTAGAGATTAAATATTGTGGCCGACACTTGACGAATTCGATTGTCCGTAGTGTTGGTCATCATTTACCTATTCCGTGTTATCTTTCAATTGAATACACGACTTATAAGCAGCATAAAACTTGTTTCTGTTATAGTTGAGAAAAGGATTTCGTTAAAAATTGCACCGAGTTAATCATATTGAACATCTCCCAAGGCATACGTAGACTTTATCAAGTCGTGTAACCATAGATAGATAGCGCCATTAGGTTATGCTGCTTTGAAAAAGTTTTGTTCACTTTAGAGCGCGTCTTTTACGCGCACATATTCACTTTATAGCAGTGAGATGAGCGAAGATAATGCGAGTTTTACGCACTGCAGGCAACATGCGAAAGTTAATGCATTCTCTTCCCGCCGAGGTGAAAAAAAGAATAGCGAAGGCAAAGGCAGAGGGAGAGGTAATTTTCGTGACATTTTTTTTTGGGACAAAGAGACATATAAAAAAAAAAAAAAATTATATATATAGGAAATAAAAAACTATATATGATTCTTGTTTTTTTTTTTTTTTTTTTTTTTTTTTTTTTTTTTTTTTTTTTT